>CM040764.1:8180859-8378784 GCA_022829145.1 Albula goreensis | reverse complement strand
TTTACCTGCACAGAGGTACACTCAGGCCTGTGTAGGGGCCTGTAGGTGAGTGTTTTTACCTGCACAGAGGTACACTCAGGCCTGTGTAGGGGCCTGTAGGTGAGTGTGTTTACCTGCACAGAGGTACACTCAGGCCTGTGTAGGGCCTGTAGGTGAGTGTGTTTACCTGCACAGAGGTACACTCAGGCCTGTGTAGGGGCCTGTAGGTGAGTGTGTTTATCTGCACAGAGGTACACTCAGGCCTGTGTAGGGGCCTGTAGGTGAGTGTGTTTATCTGCACAGAGGTACACTCAGGCCTGTGTAGGGGCCTGTAGGTGAGTGTTTTTACCTGCACAGAGGTACACTCAGGCCTGTGTAGGGGCCTGTAGGTGAGTGTGTTTATACCTGCACAGAGGTACACTCAGGCCTGTGTAGGGGCCTGTAGGTGAGTGTGTTTTACCTGCACAGAGGTACACTCAGGCCTGTGTAGGGGCCTGTAGGTGAGTGTGTTTTCCTGCACAGAGGTACACTCAGGCCTGTGTAGGGGCCTGTAGGTGAATGTTTACCTGCACAGAGGTACACTCAGGCCTGTGTAGGGGCCTGTAGGTGAGTGTTTTTACCTGCACAGAGGTACACTCAGGCCTGTGTAGGGGCCTTTAGGTGAGTGTGTTTACCTGCACAGAGGTACACTCAGGCCTGTGTAGGGGCCTGTAGGTGAGTGTGTTTATCTGCACAGAGGTACACTCAGGCCTGTGTAGGGGCCTGTAGGTGAGTGTGTTTACCTGCACAGAGGTACACTCAGGCCTGTGTAGGGGCCTGTAGGTGGTGTGTTTACCTGCAGTGTGTTTTTACCTGCACAGAGGTACACTCAGGCCTGTGTAGGGGCCTGTAGGTGAGTGTTTTCACCTGCACAGAGGTACACTCAGGCCTGTGTAGGGGCCTGTAGGTGAGTGTGTTTACCTGCACAGAGGTACACTCAGGCCTGTGTAGGGGGCCTGTAGGTGAGTGTGTTTACCTGCACAGAGGTACACTCAGGCCTGTGTAGGGGCCTGTAGGTGAGTGTTTTACCTGCACAGAGGTACACTCAGGCCTGTGTAGGGGGCCTGTAGGTGAGTGTGTTTTTCTGCACAGAGGTACACTCAGGCCTGTGTAGGGGCCTGTAGGTGAGTGTGTTTATCTGCACAGAGGTACACTCAGGCCTGTGTAGGGGCCTGTAGGTGAGTGTTTTTACCTGCACAGAGGTACACTCAGGCCTGTGTAGGGCCTGTAGGTGAGTGTGTTTACCTGCACAGAGGTACACTCAGGCCTGTGTCGGGCCTGTAGGTGAGTGTGTTTACCTGCACAGAGGTACACTCAGGCCTGTGTAGGGGCCTGTAGGTGAGTGTGTTTACCTGCACAGAGGTACACTCAGGCCTGTGTAGGGGCCTGTAGGTGAGTGTTTTTACCTGCACAGAGGTACACTCAGGCCTGTGTAGGGGCCTGTAGGTGAGTGTGTTTACTGCACAGAGGTACACGCAGGCCTGTGTAGGGGCCTGTAGGTGAGTGTGTTTACCTGCACAGAGGTACACTCAGGCCTGTGTAGGGGCCTGTAGGTGAGTGTTTTTACCTGCACAGAGGTACACTCAGGCCTGTGTAGGGCCTGTGGTGAGTGTGTTTACCTGCACAGAGGTACACTCAGGCCTGTGTAGGGGCCTGTAGGTGAGTGTGTTTATCTGCACAGAGGTACACTCAGGCCTGTGTAGGGGCCTGTTAGGTGAGTGTGTTTACCTGCACAGAGGTACACTCAGGCCTGTGTAGGGGCCTGTAGGTGAGTGTGTTTATCTGCACAGAGGTACACTCAGGCCTGTGTAGGGGCCTGTAGGGTGAGTGTGTTTATCTGCACAGAGGTACACTCAGGCCTGTGTAGGGGCCTGTAGGTGAGTGTTTTTACCTGCACAGAGGTACACTCAGGCCTGTGTAGGGGCCTGTAGGTGAGTGTGTTTATCTGCACAGAGGTACACTCAGGCCTGTGTAGGGGCCTGTAGGTGAGTGTGTTTACCTGCACAGAGGTACACTCAGGCCTGTGTAGGGGCCTGTAGGTGAGTGTGTTTACCTGCACAGAGGTACACTCAGGCCTGTGTAGGGGCCTGTAGGTGAGTGTGTTTATCTGCACAGAGGTACACTCAGGTCTGTGTAGGGGCCTGTAGGTGAGTGTGTTTATCTGCACAGAGGTACACTCAGGCCTGTGTAGGGGCCTGTAGGTGAGTGTGTTTACCTGCACAGAGGTACACTCAGGCCTGTGTCGGGGCCTGTAGGTGAATGTGTTTACCTGCACAGAGGTACACTCAGGCCTGTGTAGGGGCCTGTAGGTGAGTGTGTTTATCTGCACAGAGGTACACTCAGGCCTGTGTAGGGGCCTGTAGGTGAGTGTGTTTATCTGCACAGAGGTACACTCAGGCCTGTGTAGGGGCCTGTAGGTGAGTGTGTTTACCTGCACAGAAGTACACTCAGGTCTGTGTAGGGGCCTGTAGGTGAGTGTGTTTACCTGCACAGAGGTACACTCAGGCCTGTGAAGGGTCATGCAGGTGAGTGTGTTTATCTGCACAGAGGTACACTCAGGCCTGTGTAGGGGCCTGGAGCTGAATGTGTTTATCTGCACAGAGGTACACTCAGGCCTGTGTAGGGGCCTGTAGGTGAGTGTGTTTACCTGCACAGAGGTACACTCAGGCCTGTGTAGGGGCCTTCAGGTGAGTGTTTTTACCTGCAGAGAGGTACACTCAGGCCTGTGTAGGGGCCTGTAGGTGAGTGTGTTTACCTGCACAGAGGTACACTCAGGCCTGTGTCGGAGCCTGTACGTGAGTGTGTTTATCTGCACAGAGTTACACTCAGGCCTGTGTAGGGGCCTGGAGCTGAATGTGTTTATCTGCACAGAGGTACACTCAGGCCTGTGTAGGGGCCTGTCGGTGAGTGTGTTTATCTGCACAGAGGTACACTCAGGCCTGTGTAGGGGCCTTTAGGTGAGTGTGTTTACCTGCACAGAGGTACACTCAGGCCTGTGTAGGGCCTGTAGGTGAGTGTGTTTACCTGCACAGAGGTACACTCAGGCCTGTGTAGGGGCCTGTAGGTGAGTGTGTTTATCTGCACAGAGGTACACGGGCCTGTGTAGGGGCCTTTGTAGGTGAGTGTTTTTACCTGCACAGAGGTACACTCAGGCCTGTGTAGGGGCCTGTAGGTGAGTGTGTTTACCTGCACAGAGGTACACTCAGGCCTGTGTAGGGGCCTGTAGGTGAGTGTTTTTACCTGCACAGAGGTACACTCAGGCCTGTGTAGGGGCCTGTAGGTGAGTGTGTTTACCTGCACAGAGGTACACTCAGGCCTGTGTCGGAGCCTGTACTCGTGAGTGTGTTTATCTGCACAGAGTTACACTTAGACCTGTGTAGGGGCCTGGAGCTGAATGTGTTTATCTGCACAGAGGTACACTCAGGCCTGTATCGGGGCCTGTCGGTGAGTGTGTTTATCTGCACAGAGGTACACTCAGGCCTGTGTAGGGGCCTTTAGGTGAGTCTGTTTACCTGCACAGAGGTACACGCAGGCCTGTGTCGGAGCCTTTACGTGAGTGTGTTTACCTGTACACAGGTACACTCAGGCCTGTGTAGGGGCCTGGAGTTGAGTGTGTTTCTGGGCACAGAGGTACACGCAGGTATGTGTAGGGGCCTTCAGGTGAGTGTTTTTACCTGCAGAGAGGTACACTCAGGCCTGTTTAGGGGCCTGTAGGTGAGTGTGTTTACCTGCACAGAGGTACACTCAGGCCTGGGTAGGGGCCTGTAGGTGAGTGTTTTTACCTGTACAGAGGTACACGCAGGCCAGTGTAGGGGCCTGTAGGTGAGTGTGTTTACCTGCACAGAGGTACACTCAGGCCTGTGTTGGAGCTTGTACGTGAGTGTGTTTATCTGCACAGAGTTACACTTAGACCTGTGTAGGGGCCTGGAGCTGAATGTGTTTATCTGCACAGAGGTACACTCAGGCCTGTATCGGGGCCTGTCGGTGAGTGTGTTTATCTGCACAGAGGTACACTCAGGCCTGTGTAGGGGCCTGTAGGTGAGTGTGTTTACCTGCACAGAGTTTCACTCTGGCCTGTGAAGGGGCCTGTAGGTGAATGTGTTACTGGGCACAGAGGTACACTCAGGCCTGTGTAGGGGCCTGTAGGTGAGTGTGTTTATCTGCACAGAGGTATACTCAGGCCTGTGTAGGGGTCTTTAGGTGAGTGTGTTTAGCTGACTCTTGTCTTTGCCTCTTTCTTCTTTTCACAGGTCACACAGCAGTGCGACTGGCTCCACTTTCACTGGTGACCATTGTCACAGACCCCATCCATCCCTGTGCCAGCTGGGTAAATCTCCACCTTCCATTGGGTCCCCTGTAGGAATGAAGGTGCTGTTGGTTGGCTCTCAATTACACATCAGGAGAAAACATTCTGGAGAACACCCGTGTGCTCTTTTACTCTGCTTCTGCTGCAGAGGATGGCTCTTTTCACATGCTGAGGTCCACAATGTTTCTGCCTCACCAGCTCCAGACAGAGGAAACGTCAGGACCTCTGAGGTATAAGAGATGCTGGTTTTCTGCCATTTTGAGGTGTAGGGTTGAAACGTTGCTTCTTTGTGTGTGTGTGCTTTTTGTCAGGTGCGCTGTCTGAAGTCACGGAGGGGAGAGACCGCCTTGCAGGTGGAGGGAGGCCGTGCCAGCGCAGACCGACGGCAGGTACGTATCCCACTGTCTTTGTAAGACATTGGGGGTGGCATGACATTTTCCAGAGCTCTAACTTGGGGTCATGTGAGCAGTCATGTGACCCAGGTTACTGTTCTTGAAAATGTCATGGCGCCCCCAATTGGGGGTGGGGAAGGGACGGCCTTGCATCATCTCTAAAGGGACACGGACAGAGATAAAAAAAATAAATACATATACACACTCACCAGGTGCATAAGCATAACCCCCTGTTTCCACTTCCGGAAACCTCGGGGGGGGGCCCACACCGTATCCCCCCTCCTTCACTCACACACGCACTCACACTCGCACTCACACCTCGCTTGCGCTTGGGGGAGATATCCACACCTCCCCCATTCGTTGCTCGGGTCCAGCACGGATTTGAACCGACAACCTCCAGCTCCGTGAAGGGCGGTCTATCCCAGTGTGCCATGGAATCCTTCGCATTTGAGAGCTCTCTTTATCCCTTTTTCAATCATATGTCTGACACTAGCCACACAAAACATAGAGGATCACTATGCTAAGAAAGCAGGTAAGCTGGCCTTGAACCCATAACCTTTGAATTGGAAGAGCTGGTCAATACCTCTCATCCAAGGCTTCTTAGTGTCTGATGGTGTTCTCTTGTTCTATGCAGTGCAACAATGATGAGAACTATGCTAAAAGAGATGCAGGTGAGCTGGCCTTGAACCCATAACCTTTGAATTGGAAGAGCTGGTCAATACCTCTCATCCAAGGCTTCTTGTGTCTGATGGTGTCTCAAGTTCTTGTCTGCAGTGCAACAATGATGATAACTATGCTAAAAGAAGCAGGTAAGCTGGTTTTGAACTTCCAACCTTTGAATTGAGAGAGCTGGTCAATACCTCTCATCCAAGGCTTCTTAGTGTCTGATGGTGTCTCAAGTTCTTGTCTGCAGTGCAACAATGATGATAACTATGCTAAAAGATGCAGGTAAGCTGGCCTTGAACCCATAACCTTTGAATTGGAAGAGCTGGTCAATACCTCTCATCCAAGGCTTCTTAGTGTTTGAGGTGTCTCAACTTGTTCTATGCAGTGCAACAATGATGATAACTATGCTAAAAGATGCAGGTAAGCTGGCCTTGAACCCATAACCTTTGAATTGGAAGAGCTGGTCAATATCTCTCATCCAAGACTTCTTAGTGTCTGATGGTGTCTCAACTTGTTCTATTCATTGCAACAATGATGATAACTATGCTAAAAGAAGGAGGTAAGCTGGTTTTGAACTTCTAACCTTTGAATTGAGAGAGCTGGTCAATACCTCTCATCCAAGGCTTCTTAGTGGTTGAAGGTGTCTCAACTTGTTCTATGCAGTGCAACAATGATGATAACTATGCTAAAAGAAGCAGGTAAGCTGGTCTTGAACTTCCAACCTTTGAACTGGGAGAGCTGGTTCATACCGCTCATCCAAGGCCTGTTGGTGTCTGAACTTGACTCAACTTGTTCTATGCAGTGCAACAATGATGATAACTATGCTAAAAGAAGCAGGTAAGCTGGTCTTGAACTTCCAACCTTTGAACTGGGAGAGCTGGCTTATACCTCTCTTCTCAGGCTTCTTGGTGTCTGAAGTTGTCTCAAGTTCTTGTGTGCAGTGCAGCAATGATGATAACTATGCTAAAAGAAACAGATAAGCTGGTCTTGAACTTCCAACCTTTGGATTGGGAGAGCTGGTCAATACCTCTCATCCAAGGCTTGTTCGTGTCTGAAGTTGTCTCAACTTCTTGTGTGCAGTGCAACAATGATGATAACTATGCTAAAAGAAGCAGGTAAGCTGGTCTTGAACTTCCAACCTTTGAATTGGGAGAGCTGGTCAATACCTCTCATCCAAGGCTTCTTGGTGTCTGAAGTTGTCTCAAGTTCTTGTGTGCAGTGCAACAATGATGATAACTATGCTAAAAGAAGTGGATAAGCTGGTCTTGAACTTCCAACCTTTGAATTGGGAGAGCTGGTCAATACCTCTCATCCAAGGCTTGTTAGTGTCTGAAGTTGTCTCAAGTTCTTGTGTGCAGTGCAACAATGATGATAACTATGCTAAAAGAAGGAGGTGAGTTGGTCTTGAACTTCCAACCTTTGAATTGGAAGAGCTGGTCAATACCTCTCATCCAAGGCTTCTTGGTGTCTGAGGTTGTCTCAAGTTCTTGTGTGCAGTGCAAGAATGATGAGAACTATGCTAAAAGCAGGAGGTGAGTTGGTTTTGAACTTACAACCTTTGAATTGGAAGAGCTGGTCAATACCTCTCATCCAAGGCTTCTTGGTGTGTGAAGTTGTCTCAAGTTCTTGTCTGCAGTGCAAATGATGATAACTATGCTAAAAGAAGTGGGTAAGTTGGCCTTGAACTTCCAACCTTTGAATTGGAAGAGCTGGTCAATACCTCTCATCCAAGGCTTCTTGGTGTCTGATGGTGTCTCAAGTTCTTGTCTGCAGTGCAACAATGATGATAACTATGCTAAAAGAAGTGAGTGTTGGCCTTGAACTTCCAACCTTTGAATTGAATGATGAAGGCTTGTTGGTGTGTGACTATTCTTGTGTGCAGTGCAAAATGATGAGAACTATGCTAAAAGAAGTGGGTAAGTTGGCCTTGAACTTCCAACCTTTGAATTGGAAGAGCTGGTCAATACCTCTCATCCAAGGCTTCTTGATGTGTGAAGTTGTCTCAAGTTCTTGTCTGCAGTGCAACAATGATGATAACTTTGCAAAAAGAAGCAGTTAGGCTAGCCTTGAACTTCCAACCTTTGAATTGGGAGAGCTAGTCAATACCTCTCATCCAAGGCTTCTTGGTGTGTGAAGTTGTCTCAAGTTCTTCTGTGCAGTGTAACAATGATGATAACTATGCTAAAAGAAGTGTTTAAGTTGGCCTTGAACCTACAACCTTTGAATTGGGAGAGCTAGGCAATACCTGTCATCCAATACTTCTTGGTGCTTGAAGTTGTCCCAACTTGTTCTATGCAGTGCAACAATGATGATAACTACGCTAAAAGAAGCAGTTAGGCTAGCCTTGAACTTCCAACCTTTGATGTGGAAGAGTTGGTCAATACCTCTCATCCAAGGCTTCTTGGTGTGTGAAGTTGTCTCAAGTTCTTGTGTGCAGTGCAACAATGACGATAACTTTGCAAAAAGAAGCAGTCAGGCCAGTTTTGAACTTACAACCTTTGAATTGGGAAAGCTAGTCAATACCTCTCATCCAAGGCTTCATGACATAAGAAGTTGTCCCAACTTATCCTATGCAGTGCAACAGTGATGATAACTATGCTAAAAGAAGCAGTTAAGCTAGCCTTGAACTTACAACCTTTGAATTGGAAGAGCTGGTCAATACCTCTCAGCTTTTTTATGTCTGAAGTTGCTTCAAGTTCTTCTGTGCATTTGATATGTCTTACCCAATGCACTGCTGATAAACATCCTATCAGTCATTTCACTGTTTGTGTAATTTCAAGTTATTCCAAACAAACAAGTTTCGGACAAGTTCCTTTCATTTGTACTTATGCTATCCGGATATACCTCGTGGCCATCGCTACTTGTTTTGCGTGTAAAGTGGCTTTTATTAGGTTTTGGATTTTACTATTTCGTTAAAATACATTTTCACAAAGGTTTACCAAACTAGGCAAACTCTTAATTTTTAGAGGTACAAATGGAAATAAAACAATCAATCACAGGACAACAAAGGAAAAAGGGAAAAATTCACCAAACTAGACCATGTCTTACACAATTACTTTCCAAAACACAAAAAGTGGAAAGGAAAGATCAAGTGCCCGAACTTTCGGTGGATTTAGCCCGGGGGGGGCATGAACTGCATAAGTAGCTGAAATCGCTACAATCTAATAACTGGTTTAACGTTGTGTACATCCTTCTGTTGGATCCTCACAAGTTGTCTCATCCACGGTTGTTGCGGCTAATGAACATATGTTCAGCTAAGACAGCGAAACTGCACTAATACACGAGGAAATTAACTACGCCTTACAACGAAGACAAACATGGAAAATGGTTACTAAATTATTGCTTATCCGTTTCCACAGACGTGCAAAGGATCATGGGAAACTCGTTATGAGTATTCGTCTTTGCGTGTGTTGCCCGAAGCTGAAAGCTTGATTCGTGTAACTTTGGTGTTCAGTACCGATACGGTCGTCGGCACGTTCTGCTGGTTTATACTGTGAAAGGATACTGATACACTGTCCACGGTGTATGCCTGACCAGGTGAAGAAACGAACGAGAAACTCTTATTTCAAGAGTTAGCAGAGCAAGATCCGATATTGGATTTTAAATGAAGTTGTGTAGCAACGTTTTTAAGATTTTAAAGTTTAGAGTTTTTAAGTTTTTAACGATTTTAAGTGTGATCGTGCAACATCCCGTGTGTCACCCCTCCGATTCCAGAGCTCCTCCCCCTGCTTCTTTCTCATCTTCCTCCACTGAACCTCCATCTGTTCTTATTGCTGCTCTCGGCCTCCTCTTTGGAATGTCCTCGCGTGTCATCAAGTGGATTAAGAGGATCGCCCACACAACTCTCTGGTTTGAAACCTCGCGCCTCGATAATGTCTACATGCAACCTAAAAAAAACCCGTCATCTGTGGCAAATGATAAGAGATCTTTATTTATTTATTTCTTCCTATCAGTCTATCAATACATCTGTTTAATATGGGTAAATGTGTACATGTTAGGGATGGGAATGTTGTTATTGTCTTTGCTCAGTGTTCTTTGTATTTTGTATTTATGCTTTAGCAACACAAGAGTACCTTGTCATGCCAATAAAGCACATTTGAATTTGAACTTCAATTTGAGAGAGAGTGAGAGAGCGAGAGCAAGAGAGAGAGGGCGAGCGAGAGAGAGAGGTCAAGCAAGGGAGAGAGAGCAAGAGAGAGAGGGCGAGCGAGAGGGAGAGAGAGCGAGCGAGGGCAAGCGAGGGAGAGAGACTTTTTTTTTGTTAAACTTTTTTTTCTTTACACCACCTGGGAAAAGCTGTGTAGAAATCACTCATTTTCTTTCTTCAAAGATAAATATGTAGACTGGGATCAATCCTCAAGTGTTGCCCGAAGCTGAAGGCTTGATTCGTGTAACTTTGGACTTCTGTGCCGATATGCTAGTTGGCACGTTCTGTTGGATAATAATGTGAAAGGATACTGATACACTGTCCACGGTGTCTGCCTGAGCAGGTGAGGAAACGAATGAGAAAGTCTTATTTCAAGAGTTGGCAGAGCAAGTTCCGATATTGTATTTTAAATAAAGTTGTGTAGCAATGTTGAATTACTCAACACTTTAATATAGGAAAATACAAAATAGAAACAACAAACAATTACACATATTTAGGTTTATGTATCAGTTCCACAGGGAACTTTTGCTTGGCTATTAACCTGAAAGAGAAAGCAAGAAGGGCTTTCTATGCCATTAGAAAATCAATCAAAACCAAAATTCCAATTAGGATTTTGCTGAAAATACTGCAATGAGTGATTGAACCAATTGCACTTTATGGCAGTGAGGTGTGGGGTCCACACACACAACATGGTTATGCTATATATATATACATGGTATTTATGCTTTAGCAACACAAGAGTACCTTGTCATGCCAATAAAGCACATTTGAATTTGAGAGAGAGAGAGGGCAAACGAGGGAGAGAGGGCGAACAAGAGGGAGAGAGAGAGCAAGAGAGAGAGGGCGAGTAAGAGAGAGAGAGGGCAAGCGAGGGAGAGAGAGAGTAAGAGAGGGAGAGAGAGAGTCCAACTTTTTTTTTCTTTACAGCTATTTATCCTACAGGTCTTGAGTCTCCCTCTGCTGGCTACTGTGTGTATTGCCGGTGGTGTCGCCCTCTGTTGGTTCATGTTTACATTGCAGGTGTTATGCCTCCCTCTGGTGGCTGCTATTTTAACTACAGTTCTTGAGTCTCCCTCTGCTGGCTACTGTGTGCATTGCAGGTGGTGTCACCCTCTGCTGGTTCATGTCTATATTGCAGGTGTTATGCCTCCCTCTGCTGGCTGCTATTTATACTACAAGTCTTGCTTCTCCCTCTGCTGGTTCATGTCTATATTGCAGGTGTTATGTCTCCCTCTGCTGGCTGGTATTTATACTACAAGTCTTGCTTTTCCCTCTGCTGGCTACTGTGTGTATTGCAGGTGGTGTTGCCCTCTGCTGGTTCATGTTTACATTGCAGGTGTTATGCCTCCCTCTGGTGGCTGCTATTTTAACTACAGTTCTTGAGTCTCCCTCTGCTGGCTACTGTGTGCATTGCAGGTGGTGTCACCCTCTGCTGGTTCATGTTTATATTGCAGGTGTTATGCCTCCCTCTGCTGGCTTCTATTTATACTACAGGTCTTGAGTCTCCCTCTGCTGGCTACTGTGTATTGCAGGTGGTGTCACCCTCTGCTGGCTGGTATTGATACTGCAGGTCTTGAGTCTCCCTCTGCTGGCTCATGTTTATAGGTTGCAGGTGTTATGTCACATTGCTGTTAGCTCCCTGTTAAAACTACAGTTCTTGAGTCTCCCTCTGCTGGCTACTGTGTGTATTGCAGGTGGTGTCACCCTCTGCTGGTTCATGTTTATATTGCAGGTGTTATGCCTCCCTCTGCTGGCTGCTATTTATACTACAGGTCTTGAGTCTCCCTCTGCTGGCTACTGTGTGTATTGCAGGTGGTGTCACCCTCTGCTGGCTGGTATTGATACTGCAGGTCTTGAGTCTCCCTCTGCTGGTTCATGTTTATATTGCAGGTGTTATGTCACCCTCTGGTAGCTGCTGTTAAAACTGCAGGTCTTGAGTCTCCCTCTGCTGGCTACTGTGTGTATTGCAGGTGGTGTCACCCTCTGCTGGTTCATGTTTATATTGCAGGTGTTATGCCTCCCTCTGCTGGCTGCTATTTATACTGCAGGTCTTGAGTCTCCCTCTGCTGGCTACTGTGTGTATTGCAGGTGGTGTGGCCCTCTGCTGGTTCATGTCTATATTGCAGGTCTTGAGTCTCCCTCTGCTGGCTACTGTGTGTATTGCAGGTGGTGTCGCCCTCTGCTGGTTCATGTTTATATTGCAGGTGTTGTGTCTCCCTCTGCTGGCTGCTGTTTATACTACAGGTCTTGAGTCTCCCTCTGCTGGCTACTGTGTGTATTGCAGGTGGTGTCACCCTCTGCTGGTTCATGTTTATATTGCAGGTGTTATGCCTCCCTCTGCTGGCTGCTATTTAAACTACAAGTCTTGCTTCTCCCTCTGCTGGCTACTGTGTGTATTGCAGGTGGTGTCGCCCTCTGCTGGTTCATGTTTATATTGCAGGTGTTATGTCTCCCTCTGCTGGCTGCTATTTTAACTACAGTTCTTGAGTCTCCCTCTGCTGGCTACTGTGTGTATTGCAGGTGGTGTCGCCCTCTGCTGGCTGGTATTGATACTGCAGGTCTTGAGTCTCCCTCTGCTGGCTACTGTGTGCATTGCAGGTGGTGTCGCCCTCTGCTGGTTCATGTTTACATTGCAGGTGTTATGCCTCCCTCTGCTGGCTGCTATTTATACTGCAGGTCTTGAGTCTCCCTCTGCTGGCTACTGTGTGTATTGCAGGTGGTGTCGCCCTCTGCTGGTTCATGTCTATATTGCAGGTCTTGAGTCTCCCTCTGCTGGCTGCTGTGTGTAGCTTGTTAAAACTGCAGGTCTTGAGTCTCCCTCTGCTGGCTACTGTGTGTATTGCAGGTGGTGTCGCCCTCTGCTGGTTCATGTTTATATTGCAGGTGTTATGCCTCCCTCTGCTGGCTGCTATTTATACTGCAGGTCTTGAGTCTCCCTCTGCTGGCTACTGTGTGTATTGCAGGTGGTGTCTCCCTCTGCTGGTTCATGTCTATATTGCAGGTGTTATGTCTCCCTCTGCTGGCTGCTATTTAAACTACAAGTCTTGCTTCTCCCTCTGCTGGCTACTGTGTGTATTACAGGTGGTGTCGCCCTCTGCTGGCTGGTTTTGATACTGCAGGTCTTGAGTCTCCCTCTGCTGGCTACTGTGTGCATTGCAGGTGGTGTCGCCCTCTGCTGGTTCATGTTTATATTGCAGATGTTATGCCTCCCTCTGCTGGCTGCTATTTATACTACAGTTCTTGAGTCTCCCTCTGCTGGCTACTGTGTGTATTGCAGGTGGTGTCGCCCTCTGCTGGTTCATGTCTATATTGCAGGTGTTATGCCTCCCTCTGCTGGCTGCTATTTATACTACAGGTCTTGAGTCTCCTCTTGCTGCTGGCTACTGTGTGTGCATTGCAGGTGGTGTCGCCCTCTGCTGGTTCATGTTTATATTGCAGGTGTTATGTCTCCCTCTGCTGGCTGCTATTTATACGACAGGTCTTGAGTCTCCCTCTGCTGGCTACTGTGTGAATTGCAGGTGGTGTGGCCCTCTGTTGGTTCATGTCTATATTGCAGGTGTTTTGCCTCCCTCTGCTGGCTGCTATTCATACTACAGGTCTTAAGTCTCCCTCTGCTGGCTACTGTGTGTATTGCAGGTGGTGTCGCCCTCTGCTGGTTCATGTCTATATTGCAGGTGTTATGTCTCCCTCTGCTGGCTGTTATTTATACTACAAGTCTTGCTTTTCCCTCTGCTGGCTACTGTGTATATTGCAGGTGTTGTCGCCCTCTTCTGGCTGGTATTGATACTGCAGGTCTTGAGTCTCCCTCTGCTGGCTACTGTGTGCATTGCAGGTGTTGTTGCCCTCTGCTGGTTAATGTTTATATTGCAGGTGTTAAGAAAAAGAAATTGCGATAAATTTCCTTTCAGTGTGGTTGTTAAATTCCAAAGGTGAAAAAGCAACAGCTCCAACAGCATTGGTGCCTGTTTTTAGGTTGAAGCAAAACCCAGCAGTGCATGGAGTGGCTGCTCAGGGCCAGCGTTGGTCCCCTCTGCTATAACGGATACAGTTACCTGTCTCCATGCTGGATCTCCTGTCTTTTTCTGCCATCAAAGGACACCCACACTGTCTTCCGTGTATCTGAGGACAGTGTTATCTGCATATAACAGAAGACTGTAGTAATATGTCTTTTGTAGAATTTCCTGTAATGCATATTTCCCATTTTGTACCATGGAGTTTAATTGAAAAACAAAAAATTTAACCTTTATGACACTTAAATACAATTTGCATAATCATTTGGAACGTGGTATACTATGAAACTTAATTGTTGAATTATTTAAACTTCTTATCAATAAACATTTGCCCTTTGTGTTTTAATACAGCGAGTAGATTATAAAAGAATATAAAAGTATTCTTCTTGTATTTCATAATGTTTCTCTCACAACAGCAAGCAGAAACAAAATACAATGGTGAACTGCCTGTTCGTTTTAGCTACAAATATACAATCTATGATTTCTCTATACAACAGATAATCTGAGAATATGGAACATTGTTTAAAACAGTTATTATAATACTACTTTCCATTTGCAATGAGAATGGAGACTAAGTACCCTTCTAGAACACAAATGGGAGCAAAACTCCATTTTGTGTAACCTAGGTCTTGGAGGAGCCATAATTCATAATCTCTTCAGAAAACTAAGAAATTAAGACTCTAGGTTGGTAAAAGTTCAGCTGTGCCCTCTGGGATGTTGGCCACAGCAGACTCAGGGGGGAATCAAACAAGGGACAAACTGTAGCCCCTTGAACCACTTTGCTCCTCAAATCTTAGATAATTGTCTTAATTATCATGATAATTATCAATTCATCAATAACAGTGGCTTTCTTTTTTCCACATTTGGATGTTTCACAGATGCTCTGGATAAGATTACATTCAGATAACATTTGCTGAGTTAATTCCCTTATTCAAGGGTACAATAGAAGTGTCCTTTCTGTGAACTGGCGAACATGGGGTTACAAGTGTAGCTCCCTCACCATTATGATATGATTCAAGCTGCTTTCCCAGCAGAATACCCCATCCTAACAGGCAATAATAGGGATAGAATGAATGTAGGGTGATTTATCATTGTAGTCCAGAGCTTTTCTGGTCCAGAATGCTCAAAAAAAGGAGCAAGTGGCAGGAAATATAGTTGGATACAGTACTATTCAATGGCTGAGAATTATGGCTTTTTTTGTGACCCAGAAATGATTACTGGGAAAATTGGGACTCCATTACCCATTGTGCACTGGGGCCTGTGAGACATACAGACATGTCAGATTGTCAAAAAGGATCAGGCAAACAGACATGGAGTAATGAAGACTGACAAAAACCACAAGTGTTCCAAATGTGCTGGATAAGAGCCTAATGAAGCATTTAGTTAGTGCAAAACTGATGGTGCAAAGGGGAGAGTATGTGATTAGCAGAGGTCATTTATTTGCTCCAATCACAAATCATATTATTGTATGTGCAAAAATTTTAACACATGCTAAACACTTTCATAAATCCATCCCTAAATAAGCACAGCTGTAAATCAAATAGCAACAAACGGTGAGACATCCTGCAGATGTCTGCGCTATTAGATGTCTCCTAAGCAGGGTGTTCTCATGATTTCCATGTAAACTGTTCCCACAGATACACTTAACATGAACATTTAGAACGTTAACCCCAGAGTATTCTTAGGCCAGATGGGCTGGGGACTGTTCTGTATCCCATGATTCTCTTACGGACTCCCGCTGGAGTCCCTGATTAGCTTGAGATCCATTGAGCATCCTCAATGGATCTCCAGAAGCATTCACTTTCACTCCTCCCCTGGGCCTGTGGAGGACCGTTAACACCATAAAGCAAGTCAAGTGGGAGATGAGAACAAGTCAAGGACTACAAAACACAAATAATAAAAAAAAAAAAATGAAAAAAAGAGAACAGTCAGGGAGAATTATGAGGGGTTGGGGGTGAGGTAGAGCAATAAAACTGGCTCCCTCAAGGAGAACTCATTGCCCTCTATAGACCCAGCAAGATTTGATACCTAGGTGTTTTCCAGACCTTAAAAACCTGTTCTGTTTGCTGAATGTATTACTGCTTTCCTCATTAGTATTGCATTTAGTTTTAGATTCATTGTGTTAATTTATTTACTTTTTAATATGTCATATTAAATGTTTGTTTTAAACTGATAAGACTCCCAAAACCAAAGACACTTTTAAGAGTGAAAAGGACATTTGGATGATAAATGAAATGCATAAAAAAATAATTTAAAAAATGAATGAATAAACAATAACAATACTACTACTACTACTATGACTAATAATAACAATAAACATTGCTACATATAAACATACAAATAAATTACAAAGAATATAAAGCCAATACATGACATTACAAACAAAAAGGAAAATGACACACATACAGCAGGAGAGACCAGCAATGAGATGCTCACCACATGCAGCACCAGATATAAAATATGAAAAATAGCAATGAATAAAAATATTTTTATGTAATTACACTCATGTGCCTTGAGGGAAGCGTGGTCATCCAATTCCTTGAGTAACGGCTGAACATAGGCTGTTCCCACATTATTTAGCCACAAACTCCCACACGTCAGTTAGGTCCAACTGAGGTGAAGAAATCTAAAACAAAAGCACTCAAGAATTTACAATTAACCTGTGAGGCTCTGTATCCTTTGGAAATGAAGAAATACATTCGGTTCAGTTGTTAGAAATGTACATTTGATAGTGTGGTGATAGATACATGCTCCTTTGTATTTACTCCATCAGTGGCTGCTGTCAGATGGCTTTGCCCACGGCCAACACGTGTTCAAGTAGAAGTGAACCGGTCGTTTGATGTCATGGCTACCGACGTCCCATGATCCGAGCATTTGCCCAGGCCTCCCGTCCCCTCTGTGCTTTCCCTCCATTCTGAGAGTCCCGCTCAGGAAGGAGTCTGGCCAAACAAGCCTGTTCAAGCAAAAAAAAGGATAATAACAGGACACACCTGCACCTCAGTGGGAAATAAAAGCCCCAAAGAACATTCATTATATTTTGTTCCATGCACCATACAGTATAACAGTATAACATACTCGCTGACACAGACAGCAGTCTTGGATAAAAACATCTTTTTTTTATTATTATTTGTGGAGTTCTATCATGCAGCTTTGTCCCTGTTAGATTTCACATCAGATTGGTAAAGATTAAGATTTGAGAGATATTTCACTGGAACAAAATGACAGACTTGGACAATTTATGAGCAGTTTTAAAAGTTTAATGCTTAACCTGTAAAATGTTAGCTAGCTGGCTATCAGCTTTATCTTTGTCATAGTGTCAATTCATCTTGAGGTAATGTCCATAAATGGTGTGTCCTATTATAAATACATGAAACTGCAACAACCTTGGCAAAAAATGTTTTTCAGTACTTGTTTAAACCAGTAAGGTACAGCACATCCGTTTCAAATTATACAATCCTTTTCTCTCTTTTGTGAAATTACTGCAATTAGAAATTTTTGTTGTCATATCACAGCTGTTTCATTTATAAAAGCGGAAAATAAATGCTAGCAGTTTCCTTTGAAATGGCATCATGTTTCCGAACCTTGTTATTTTCTCCTTAGTAATGTTTTTCATTCAGTTGTAACTTGCGTCAAATACAGCTACAAACATAAAAAATATATCTTTAAATGTATAAATTTGATGAAAATCAAGTTTTATGAATATATATTAGATGTCATAAGTATGTCATTATGTAAAGTAGCTTGTGCTCTATTAGTGATACACTTAACTGTAGTGCATGGTCTAAAACCACTGTACAGTTAAAAAAAAACACAAGCCGATTTGATATATTGTAGCGTACACTTGTTACATTTGATGCTGAAGAATGTTTAACATTTTTAGCTTCACTCCCCTCACAACACCCCCCCCCCACCACCCCCAACTTTGGTGAAGAAATCTCTCCATCTTTTTCTGCCATCAGCAAAAGGGGGGATTAGTTTCATGACTGTTCAGGAATGTGTGACCCAATTCCATCCCCTCAAAACTGTGGGAAAGAAGGGGGAGGGTTGAACCCCCTTCTACGCCCGTAAGCAATTTCTGCATACAGAGAAAGCCGACCGACAGCTTTAGCATATAGAATGAAACCTCCTGCTTCCCCTCCTGGGCCAATCAACACTTATCGATCACACTGAAACAGGGCCCTGCCATACGCAGCACAAGGGTATTGACTGCAGTCATGCCTGAGCTCTCCCCTCCGCCTCTCCACTCTGCCTTCCCAAGGTCCTGTATCAAAGCCACACCCTCCCCTATGACTGCACTGTTATCATAAAGGGAGAATGACAGGTGGTCCAAGTCCTTACTGTAGCAACAAGCCAAAACTTTCTTCTCTCCATTAACTATGACACATCATTCCAAGTATGACTGAGCTCAGGAAATTGCATCTGGTGTAACATCACTAAGCTGACATCAAAGGTGACGTTGTAAGCTTTTTATACAACTTCAATACATTTCCTTTACTGTTGTCTGCACAAACATTTGCATTGCTCACATACACATAGGCTCCAACCTAATCAAACAAACTCAGCCGCTGTAATGGCATTTGGAATTTAATCAAACTTGACTCAGGTCTTGTTAAGGGCATATGATATTTCCCAATAAGATGTTTACTTGTCAATAATGAACTAGAAAATAATCAATAAATGTATCTTGCAATGTAAAGTCTGTTTTGATTGAATTGCATATGTCTTAAGATGCCAAGCTTGTTTGATTGAATCCCAACCATACTGAACATTCAATGATAAATTTCTCAAAGGCAGTAAAAGGTGCCCAGCGAGAATCCTGTTTGGGAGGCAATCAATTGCATTGTAATTGGACTATGCAAAGTCCTGTTTGACAGAAGCACCACCAGGTCAGTCATAAAATATTCTATCTGCTTGCACACAACGACAAAGAAAGCTTTTCTGGCTCGCTAACCCGCCTTGTGAGTAAACACAGAAACATTGCTTCATCATGGACTTTGAAATAGCACATTGTATCAGAAGATTGTAGAGTAATAAAAAAAGGCAGCATTCCAAGAAAAGGTTTTAATCTTATCATATATAGTTACCGTGTTGTCATCACCTCCAAACGATATGGTTTGTTTTTACTTCAATATTCGCTAAAAACAGTAGTTATGTTTTATGTGCGTAATCGATAGTTCTCGTTGAAAGTGGTGTTCTTCATTCTATCCAACAGGTGGCGGTATTGGAAAAATAATAGAACAACTGTATTAAACCAAATTTATATTAGGATTTAATCCGGTTTCCAGAAGAGTAATTTCAAGATGTATGCAAGACCTGCGTCATGTAATATCCAAAACGCCCAAGGGAAAACTGCTAATATTTGCATTGTCATTTTTGAAACCATAATATATCACACATTTTCAGAAACTGCAAACTTGCAAAATTGCAATTATATGTTATATTCTGCAATACAATGTAACGAATACAGAATCAAGTGTATACACTTTCACGATTCCCTTTTGAATAACTGACGTATTGATAAATATATGGAAGTGTTTCCAAGATCATTAAATTGTCTTCCCGTTTCTCTCATTGGGTTCGTGCATTCCATACATGTAGGTTACATGGGCCATACGTCCATTCCAGAATGCATGAGGAAGATACGTGTTAAATTCAAACATGGTGTTTTCACGCTTAAACCAAAAGCACGAACATTATGATCACGGATAGTTCGACAAAAGAAAGTCTTTCAGATTATCGACTTTCTCGAGTGGCTCTTCCTCAGTCCTACGCCTTTAAGAGAGAATTTGATTTTCTCTTCTCAGTTTCGCCCTGTTCCCCGTATCCCCCTACTGTCTGGGTGAAATGGTTTATTCCAGTGTATATTTACAGCTGATCTCGTTCCCGTGCAATAAACATACGGCGCTACAGTCACAACTGGGCTGTTGAAGACTGTCAGAAAAGAATGGGAAATGGACGATAGTCGTTCAGATGAAAACAAATGAGGAAGTAAGCTTTGAAGTTAGCTGCAAAGGCGAAAGCCCTGCATTAGGCAATAGGTAGGTTGCAAACTGCAGGGGAAAAAAAACTCACATCCAGCTTTAGATTTTATTACAAGTACTTCACGGGACACTGTTAGATAATGCTGCCTTGGAAGAAGAATAAATTCGAGCTGATAGAGGAAGATAAGCAGTCGAAGCAGAAGGGTTATGCCGTGAGCCTGAACTACTCTGCGCTGACCTCCTTTGCGAAATCGTGCCCGGAAAGTGCACTGAATAGGGTAGGAAGCATGTTCAAATCCAAGAGGAAAAAAGTCAAGATTACTAACGAGGATCCCACGTACACCGTCCTGTACTTGGGGAATGCCACCACAATCCAGTCGAAAGGAGAAGGTTGCACCGACGTTGCCGTGAGCAAGATCTGGAACAAGAGCGAGATGGGCAAAAATGGCACAAGGATGAAACTCACCATAAGCTCGCAGGGCATCCGTATGGTGCATGTGGACGACAAGGCAAGGAGACCCGGTCACTTGTACTTACTGCACCGGATAACCTACTGCGTCGCAGACCCAAGGCTGCCCAAGATTTTCGCTTGGATTTACAGGCACGAGATGAAGCACAAGGCTGTTATGCTCCGGTGCCACGCAGTGCTCGTGTCCAAGCCGGAGAAAGCCAAAGCGATGGCATTGCTCTTGTATCAGACTTCTGCTACGGCTCTCGCAGAATTCAAAAGGCTAAAGCGGAGGGACGATGCTCGGCATCAACAGCAGCAACTGATAGGGGACCAAACGATCCCGCTGGTGCCAATCAGAAAGCTCCTAAACGGACAGTGCTATTACAAGCCTCCAGTTGAGCGCAGCCGGAGCGCTCCAAAACTAGGCTCAATCACGGAGGACTTGATCGGGGAAGAGGAGGAGGAGAGAGCAATGCACTTTGAATGTGAGGATATTCTAGACAGTGATAGCGATTGTTTGGACAACAGTAAACGCGAACTTTCTCAGATTATCAACGACCTCGGGGAAATGTGCATTGGAAACGATTTGCAGACACTAAAATCCGACTTGCGGGTAACTCGGCTGTTGTCAGGTGAAAGCACAAGCAGCGAGTCATCTATAGAGGGCAATCAGGAAACCAATTCTATTTCCAACGGTTTCGTAGAAGGCAAAATACAGGATATTGGCTGATTTCACGAGCCAATTTCATCTGTTGGACAAACCAAAACTGCCTCTAAAAGAAACTCATTTTTATTAAATTTTGCATTTATGTTGTCTATCACAAAAGGCATACACGCTGGGAGTGCCCTGTCTCCTTATCCAATCGACTTGAAAGGATACTTTTAAGACAAAAAGTAGTGTTACACCGATTTTGGGGTGAGGAGAAAACAACGACAGTGATATACCGAGATGCGTTGGAAACTCAGCGTGCTTGCAAGACTGCACGGTAGTTTCCCTGACTTGAAGTAGTAGAGTATTAACATCAACAAAATTCTACTCTGTTAGAGAAATTGTATGGGACCAAACCCCTGTTTACCTGGGCCTGTCTCGCTAGAAGAAATGCCAAATCCTAAAAACAACTGTTTCGAACAAAAGAACAAACCTTTGTCAAAAATATAGTTCCAGACTGTCAACAGTGAGGAATTGATGTTTCTAACCCTCAGTGTGGCGCGTGTTTCTTTTCTTTCTGAGCCTATGTGTAACTGTCTTTCGCGTGTTATGTTGTTGGTTGTACATGCAATTGTTCACCTCATATTCTCGCAATGTTCACCAAATGTTCTCATAAACATACGTGGTTTATCTTTGCTGTGCAAAAGGAAAATATATCCTAAAGTATTAGATGTCTATAATAAATGAATGACGTGAGTGAGAACATTTGCTATTTTATAACAAAAAGACATGGGCTGATTTCTTTGAACCAATCTGTAATAAAGAATAAAAAGAAAATCTTACAGTGGTCAAGTCTTGTAGTGAATTAAAAAGGTGAATTGTATGTAATTCTAAATCTTTCAGATGGCCTTTGCTTGTAGCAATTAAAGTAAGGCATGGCCATTTTATGTACTGCTTTATTCTTTCATGGTGGATATTTTGTGACAACAAATCATTGCCCTTTTCAACCGTTAATTACTTACTGTCCCATTAAGATATCCACCAGGAAGCGTTTCACACAACGAAGGTTCAAGTGTTTATTTTAGTTTGAAGTTCTGTGGTGTAATACAAAAATGACTGAACTGCCTCCCTGTCATTCATCACTCTCAGGCAGTAAAGATGATGCAACACGTTAACAACATTCCTCCAAGCTTATTTCACCCACTGCAACTCTTCCATCTGGGTTTCATATTCTGGGAACAAAACAACGAAAAAAAAACATTACTATGAAGACTGTAACGGTGGGAGCCATTGGTTTTAAAACATAATTATCCAAATGTTTTCTGATCCCTACTTTTCTTCCAAGCCCTTAAGAGAGATAAATAGAGAGGAATAGACTGTACGTCCCCCAAGAACGGCCATATGGCGAGCTCAGATAATGCGTGTCCGACATTGTGTTTAATTGGCTAGTGGGGTTAGCGGGAAAAACACAATACATGCTTTTCCTGTCAGAGAGGAGACAGCCGTCTAAAACAGAAGGACTGAGTAAAATCCCTTCTGAGCTGAGTCATCTCTTTGGATTGCACATGTTATCCTGCACCAGCAATGTTATGACAGCAAAACAAACCTATTCTGGAGCGGCGGGGCGGGAGGGGTGTGGGTACATTTTCACACATGACTCTCAAGTGTAGCCACATTGTAAATATGTATTTCGTAGTCTTAATAATGAACATTGATATTTGATATGCAAACCAAATCTATTCACTCATCTCTTCTCTCGGTCAGTGATACAGGTATTAAATATGTATGGGAAGGCCTCAAAGGAATCATATATCGGTCTTAGCCCTGTCTAACGCACGTTACCCCTTAAAGGGAAAGCACCTTGACAGTAACCGTGCACAGTATCTAATAAGGAAGATTGATAAAGACCATTCTAAATACATCACATTCTACATACCTTTCCAACGATTTAATAGTGCGCACGTGAACGTGTGTCCGTGCACTTATGTGCAGTTATGTGCATGCGCGCGTGTGTGTTTGCATGCTGGCATGTGTGAGAACAGGTGGACGGGTCACGATTTTATTGATTGGTTATACTTTGGCTCCACTCCACATGTTTTACCTATGTTTATGGGTGAGAAGAGTGACAGCGCGAGGTAATCACATGCCATGAAACTAGCATTAGTATTCCAGACAAGCTAATAGCGGGGAACAGCAGCGTTTCGGCCGTGTCTGTCTGATGGAGTGGGCCTCCTGAATCCTCATTAAATGCACAGGCAGACTTTATCAGGGTTACTAGTTCTGCATAAAATAGAACTTCAATGAGAAATCACCACAGAAGGTATGTATTCCCCTTTTTAATATGAAACAACAAGACCTGTAGTCAATCTTGGCTTAAAAAGCAATTGTTCATTTCAAAAAGAAATTGAAAACGTATGACTTTCAAGTGTTGCATTGAAGACTTGATTTCAGCTTCAAAATGCAATCTCTGCAACAAGGCCTCCTGATTTAAAACAAATTAAAGATATGCATGGTAACAAAAAACTTTACCCATGCATGTCCTTGCACTAGGTCAGTGTCAGTGTTTGGACTGGAAAATGTCTACATAACTCAACACAAAGAACATTATATCTGCCTCTTACGAAGAGAAGAAGTTAACTTCTTACCAGGAGATGTCTGCTAGAAAGGTTGCTTTTATGGGTGATTGCTTAATTTTTCAGAGTGAACCTGTCAACCATGTAATAAACACTGGGAGTGCAACTTCAAATGCTGCAACGGCTAAATTTGCATTTTTTTGTTTGACAGATGTGAATTTGCCTGTAAGCTTCACAGGAAAAAAACTGGTTTTAGTCCCAAGCAATGACTACAGCTTTTTTGGAATGTGAGTAACACAGATAAGAAATACACTTTTTTTTTCAAGAATTATGCAATATGTCGCCTTACTTTCAACAACTACAAAGCTCTTGATGACTTTCACAAGGATTACACAATGTACCTGTTGCTTAAATTCATTATCCAATGGGCAAAGCATAATAGCTTGCTGAACTGACATGACCTGCATCCTAATTACGAACAAGTGCTCTGCTGATATTGACTTTCACCGAAAATAATTATCAATGTAAATTGTTTTGTTAAGCTTGACTCCAAATGGTGTGAACTTTGAAAAGTGGAATGGATCTTTAAAATGTAATTTGTGTCACAGGCAGAAAGACAAAATCATTCCTGTTATTTGTCCCGGGAAGACAACTGGTGTTACAAAAGTTCATCCCAGCTAGCCTTGTTTTAAGCTACGAAAGGTGATCTCATTTTAAAAATGCATGTGCTGTCACACTGTGGTCTCTCAGGTGAGGCTCCTTTTACACCTGGAAACATTTGCAGGGGAACACAAAGTATAGAATGTCTATAATCATTGTGGTAAAGCCATACATTAAACTGTCTCGTTACTGGAACGTCGTGAGAATATCACGTTGACTATGCGAAAGCAAATTACCTGTTTATTCCATATTACAAAATTGAGTCACATGGTGTTGTTCCAGAAACTGTACCAGGAAGGCAAGGCAGAAAACTTGAAGACAGCTTACAGTCAAAGAGGTCACACTTCTGTCAACAAGATTGCGTTGCGTGCCAAGTGTGGATAACAGCGGTGGAACAGTTTGGGAAAAAAAACACGAGTTTAATAAATATTAAATGAAATCTTACATAACAGCATGATGCGTTACTACCCTTCGAGTCCAACTTTAAATGTTTCCCACACCCGGCCTGTTGATTGGCAGGGAGCTTTGGGCTGGCAACACACTACTGAGTACCTGTCACTCCCCAAACATGAGTTGGCCTGAGGGCAAAGGGGAGCAGTGCCAAGCAGAATGCATTTCACTGCTGACTGGGTATGCTCAGACAACCATACATTAAGCAACCATAGGCACATTGCAGGACTGGGCTTTAGACAATTCATATGTGCTGACACCAGTAACCACGTACGAGCACTTAGGAACCTCGGGAGTTCTCCACCAGGGGTGACCTGATTCTATTTGCGTGCACATTACTTATGAACCACAACTTATGAACCATAACTGCGTGAACACATGGTAATTATAATACTCTCATTTCATTCCTTTAACCTTATTGGTTTGCAATGATCTTTGAGGGCTGTTCATAGGATATCCCATGAGCACTAGATCCCTGGTCTCCATGTGGTGGGCGGTTTTAAGAAATTCTATGAGTTGTGGAGGGGAAGGATTTGTCACCGATGGTGTCGGGAGCAGAGTTGCTTGGCTGATTTGAGTCTCTCGAGTGTCATGGCAGAAGGTATGCAGTCTACCACTAATTGCCAGTAATTGGAACTTTCAGTTTTGTGTCAATAAAGGTGCAATTAATACATAATTGGGGAACAGATTGTTCAGATGTCAAACCTGTTGCTGAGTTCCTCACAACTATTCAAACTGTAGGCTGTTCCTGGCAGAACTGTTGATCTTCATTATCATATTCAGCCAACTGATGCAAAATGGAGGAGGTACATTATTCAACTTGTATGGACTACAGATCCCACAATGCCTATAAATCCACCTAATCTGTTGGTCACCTTGAACTGAAGGAAACAACAGACTATTTTTTCTGTATGGCTAGCAATGTTTTAGCAGGTCCAAGATGTGATAGAAATTTTTGCAGCAACACCAGCAGAAACAAATATCTTTATATGAAACATCTGTGCTGATGCTTTTCCCTTGTTTTTTGCAAACATTTTGAGTTCACGTGTCATTCAACTCACTCTGCAAAATAAAAGATACATTTACATGGGAATCGGGCATTCCGCCAGACAAAGCTTCAGTTATTTGTGTTCACTGATGTCGCTCAGAATCCATCTATTGAGTTTCACTTAGTCGTGTGGCGCTTTGTGAAAAGATTTAATAAAATCCAAAAATATAACAAAAGCCGTTTTGAGTCAAAACAATTTTACTATGTCCCCAGAGAATTCCAAACCCTTTGTTAAGGATGATGTTTTCTGGTAGAAATACACAGACAGACAGACAGACAGACAGACAGACAGACAGACACACACACACACACACACACACACACACAGAGGCTGTCCCTGTTCACTTCAGGAAAATTGTAAAATGCTTTGAACTCTTGAAAAACATTTTACTTGAAGTACAGCTCACATGAGTCTGCTGTTGCCTTAATCAGCACAATGCCTTTTCTCATAAATTTATGTTACACTTCCTTGCTCATTCATTTCTCCAGCTCTGTTTGGGAGCATGCATTAGTTTATGAAGAATGAATATTTATTCATACCCACACTGCTTTGCATATCAGCCACACCCAAATATAATCATACTCATTCTCTGAGCTGCTTTTGTTTTCGTGTCGGAGGAAAACTATAAATAGCTACGCATTTATGTTACTTCCTCCATGAAAAGCCACATTCTCAAAGCGCAAATTAGGTGGTCGACCTGGTTCAAACATAAAAGTGAAGGCATCACCAGAACATGTAGGGACATATCAGTTGCCAAAACAAAGACAGCACTGAGATTCCATCAGCTGAAGGATATAATGTAACAATGGGCCCATTAATTAGAGAACAGAGCAAGCTAAGCTGGCTAAGGTAAAGCGAAGGAGCTTCCACTGAGTTTACACCCCACACTCAGTTGTGTCCCGTAATCAGCTTTTCTAGATTAGTTTTCATTGATTACTCCTAATGCCCCTTCATTTACAGGAAATGTGGTGTTGCTATCCAAACAAATCTAAGAATCCTGCGCGATAACTAAAGACCAAAGTCAAAACTCAAAAACAAACACAATATTACAATGCAATAAACAACTGAATATGCATTTTGATGTGGGTACTGTGCAGCAGATGTATAGACATTTACTAGTATACACCATATATGCTTATATACATTTTAGTGAAGCCATTAAAGACGTTCCAACATTTTCCATTACAAATAGTCCTTCTGCAGAGCAGTTTGGGACTTCTGTTGACTGCCCTAACTGTGCTCAAGTTTCTGTGGATCGCACTAATGAGTTGGGGGTGCTGCTGTTAGCTGCATTGCTAATGGCATTGTTAATGAGGCCCTGTGTTTTTTTCCCCCACAGATAATGACACACCATGAATGCCATTACGGATGAGGAATGCTCATTTCATCCATTATCATGCATTGTATCATCCGCGGTTGTTGTCTGTGCCCTCATTTTGAGCAACCAAAGTTGAGAACTGCAGGATGAGCATGTTAGCACACATAGGGTGACGTTTAAAACGCATTTGGATTCTGAAGAATGCACAAAAACAGTTAGGATTATTAGTTAATCAGGGAAGAGAGAAATAGTTGCCAGAACAGCAAACAAAGTAATAAGAACGCTCTTCCTGTCTGTTCAGCTTTGTATTCTATGAGGAGACAACAAATTACCTGTAAAAAATCAGGTTTATCCTCTCAACAACAAGGACTTATAATGTTGTTATAATATTTTTAAGAGTCAGGAATAATCAAGATATTGGTCAAAAGTTCTTTATCCATCTTGCACTCTCAAAATGCAGTTGACATGGCAAAGAGAAATAACATATGTCGACAAAAACCTGTAATTTTTGCAAGGTCATGCCCAAGTCCAGTCACACAATTGCACAGAGAAGAAGAGAAGCTGACATGCCTTCAGGAGGGTAGATATTAAACAGCGCTCACCAACAAAGTCAAAGTTTTTGTGTGTTCACCACAACCCTCTCCTAATACTGTTAGTCTGAAGACATCATGCACGGCAAACAAAAATGGCTACCACACAGAAATATGCTGCGTGACGGTGCTGAGAGTAATGGGTCATTCAAGTAACAATTGCAATAATTGATTTGCAATGATGCAATATTTGCTCTTGACTTCCAAAAACAATATTGTTGGCATGTCCAGCTTTATCAAATCAACGTAATTTGTGAGCAAAATATAATTTCAATTTTAAATGGATGAACGTAAGCACAGTGTGCCACTAATGTTCACCCACTCAAAGACATGCCAGGATGCAGTCTTTTTGCCTTATGTTTGTTTAACTAAGGTCTGGAGTTTAATCTTTTTTTTTCCTTCCTGTTTGCTTTCAAATCTGACAAGTGAGGGGATGGTCCACTCTCCCAGAACATACTGTGTATGTACTTTCAACGCTGCACAGGAAGTTGTGATACTGGTTGCTGTTCTGATCGGCCATGACGCACATCAAAGTGAAAAATACGCGTCACAAGGGTCTGATATCAATAAAACAATTAGGGAGTCTTTGGGTAAGGACAACAAACCACTGTCTTCAGATATAGACACAAAACACTGTGTGCTTTATGGGGAGGTTAAACACTGTCACTGTCTCAGACTCAATACACTTGTGAGTAATTAACATTATCTGTTTGCTTTATTTCCAAAGGTCAGTCGTTAGAATAAATTGCAATTTGATTAAATTGCTGAGTTTTTGGAAAGCAAGCAAACAAACAAATAATAAAAAAATAATGTGATTCTTTTCATAAAACATGAGGATAAAGGAACTTGTGGGCTAGCTAATACGTTAATGCAAATGTAAGCTATGTTTTTTTTTTGTCTTAGTTTCTACAGCATGAACTTTTTCCAGTGTTTCATCAACTACTTCTGCAACGTATGTTGTTTTAAACCTTGATTCATCTATTGTTCTTTCATGAATATCTCACCTTAGACACAAGTTTGGCCCCTCCCTTCTTCATGTGCTTTTTTGTCTTTTGATATAAAGGAATTCCTGGTTACCATTCAAGTTTGTGTTAACTGTCTGCCTGTTTGTCTAAATGGGCATGTATGCATGTAGAGTGTGTGGGGTTGTGTGTCTGCCTTTCAGGCTTTGTATTGCAAATGTGTGTGTGTAGGTGTACACGTGTGCGTGTGTGGGTGTGTTTGTGTGTATGTGCATGTGTGTGAGTGTCTGTGTGCTTGAGTGTGTTTGGTGAGTGTGTGTGCACGCACGTGTGTGTGTGTGTATGCGCGACAGACAGATTCCACAGCAGTAGGTGACGGAGAGCACAGGCTTGTTTTAGGACTAAATCCAGCATCACTTCCTCCATTTCCGCTCCTTTGTTTCAGCTCCCTGGTGCCCTCCAACTGGCCTTGCTTTCAAATGACCAGCAATCACCACACACACACACACACACACACACACGCACACACACACACACATGCACAAAAGACAGAGAGTAACATCTGTGTCGGCCTGTTTTTCCACAGGCTATGAGGCTGTGACCTTGCTTTGGAACTTGACTCTCTCGCTCTCCAGCTGTAGGCCTGACAGAACGTACTGTGAGTGGTGTGATTTGTAACAGGATAATGGCTGATTCTCTGGACTGAAGCTACTTTCTCACTTACTCAGATTTTTTTTCATTTACACCAGCAAGCAAAGCCAGACACCGCACAGGAACATATGGGCTACTCAACACTCCAAGTTCAGCTCCAACCCAATGTATTTTATGCTGAAATGGATTAGATTTATTTGTTCTACATCCAGCGTTAGATAGTTCAAGTTAGAAACTGTAATTTATTTTCACTCAAATTCTGAGCATGAGCGATTGAAAGTGATAAAAAGTGGATTTTATATTTATTAAATTTAATAAAAATGTATGTGTAAATTAGTAAAAAAATTAAATACACGGGTTAGCCATTTTGCGACCTCATCTCATCGGCCCCCCCCAGACCTCTTTCAAGTGATAAAGAGTGAATCTGCATTAAGAGTCACTGGCAAAAGTAATACAAAATATTAACAATGTGTGGTGCATTTATGGGACCGGTTCATCTTTGTGTTTGTTAAAAATGAATCACCAGTTGAGCTGCAGCACTCGACTGCTGTAATTAGTGAATTAAGTGCTGAGTAACAACAAAAACCAGCAGAGAATGCTGCTCTCCTCCTACACTAAAAAAAAAAACCAAACAATTTGGTTGGATCTTAGTCCCCTAAATCCTTATGTGCAGAAAAGAAACATTTTAACATGTTATTAGTTACAATAACGGCAAAAGTAATACACGTTATATTTAAGAAAGTGAAACCCGTATTATACGATGTCAGGAGAAAGAGAAACAGTCAGGTGATGCGAACAAACATGTTCTCATGAGTTCCATTGGATGTTTATTTTCACTTGCCCCCTCACGTGTTAGTCTGCAGTCGAACCGGCTTGCCTGAGAATTTTTGCATGTCTGGGATTCCGCTGGTATCTGTCCTCGTGCGAGCGCGCGAGCGTACGTGCGTGCGTGCGATGTTCACAAACTCAGCAGGGAGGCACGGGCCGAGACATGCTGTTCAGCAGGTTTTAAACCCTGTTATTTCACCTGCGCTTTTAGAAGGGTAAACAAGACCTCAGCTTAAGCACAGTCTGAACCAATCTTATCATCACTGACATCAGCACAGTGGCCAAACATTCCACATTATTGTTATTATTTCAAAGTTTTTATGATAATTACATAAATGTCTTCACTTATGAAGGCAATTACTATTTCTCTGACCGCACCTACCAGTTCTACTTGTGTGTACTCTAATTTACAATATATTACTGATGACGTTGTTAGCCCCTACTTGACCTTGTGGCAGACAAGTAAAATGAAGAAAGACTCATATGTTTCGATATACCATGCTGCTAAAAAACAAGTTGCTTGTAAAAGTGCTAAAAAAGTGCTAATTCATGCAGTGATGAAGTTCGTATGCCAGAATTACATCTCATCACTTTCTAGCTACACCCATTGGTCAGTCAAGCTTCTGCTGTCCGCCTGTCCAATGCTGCAAATGAGTTTCACATTTCAGCTTTGCAAGCTCATGTTCCTGTAAGCTCAAGTTGGCTGTGAAGAGTACTGACTGCTTACACCAAGTGTCTCAAAGAAGAGCACACACATGTCCGTATTCCCACTCATTCGACGGTACGGTGTACGAATATGATTGGGTATTCCAAACTGGGAGGAAAAACAGGAAACGCACAAAAATACGGTGAATATATTGATTCCCACTGAAAAATAAGTGTTTCTCGATGGAAGGAAGAAGTGCCATGGGCGGAATCAGACAGCAAGCCCTACAGACCCAAATAGCTGGAGTGTAGCTACAGCCTACAATAACTGAGGAAGGAAGCTAAATCAGAAGCTCACTGATTAAATCAATAAAAGGCCAACTGCAGGTGTATGACCTCATAAAACTTAAATGACCTCAGTCTTGGCAGAACCTTAGAGGGTCACAATCAGTTAAGTCTAGTATAGTAACACTGATTACACTCTGTAAACAACAGCTCATATTTTCAGGATATGAAAGTGTCCAGTTTTACTAATTCTCCCCCTCGCTGTGTCTGGATTGTGAGGAATGACCTGCATTCGTCAGCCAAAGATCACAAGTTTAAACCATGAGCAGGGAACAGCTGTCATACCCTTGTGATAATTACTTCACCTGTATTTCATCAGTATTTCTTTACAAGTGTTTATCGGGGATTTGTTTGCCATGCAAGTAATTCCATTGGAAGCTATCAGTCAGCGAATAGGGCCATTCGATGTACAGTAGCTCTGTTCTTCTCAGTCAGTCACACATTTTACTGCTTTTATCGGTGCAAAGGAGGAGTGAAAGGCAGTTGCAGAAATGATAGCAGTGATAAAAGAGCGGGACCCCTTGCTGGATGTGTGTGTTGCGGACACTAACCTGTTCCATTTGCTCTTTAAGTCACAGCTGTTGATGGATCAGAATAGCCGTCAGTAATAAAACGGTCAGGACCATTTCCTCTGTGGCGGTCACACATTGTCCTCAGTTCCACACTTGTTGAGTCACTAAAAGAAAAACAAAATGTCCTTTGTGTTTTCCTGTGTGACCTTTGGCCTTGGTTCATGCAAACAACTGGGATGTGTGATACAGGCCTTCACTTGACGTTTTCTTCACTTTGTTTATGGACAAGTCCCAAACCCTATCCCCACATCAGCAGTATGATGTTTCTGAGAATTTGGAAACAGTACAGCCTGAACATTTAACCTATGTCAGTGTTATAGGCACAAAAATAATAAAGTCAGCAAATTCAGCTGTGTTATGTATCATATGAATGCATGACTGTTATATTTCTAATCACATGAACATTTCAAACGGTATGGTGAAAGTGTGTGAGGAAACTGACACAACTCCTGCTTGTGCTGTGCTTTGCTGCCATGGCAACATGCCCCAGAAACAGGGAGGAGCGGGAGGTGGGGGGTCAATAATACACACAAAATGATGAGAGATCTAGAATGCAAGAGAATTACATTAAAAATAATGGAATAAAATAGAATAGAACTTTATACAGGAGAGCCTTTCTTCTCTCATTGACTGCCCTGTGTAAAGTTGCTATATTCAATGCTATTCTATTCAATTTGAGTGACATGATTGGTGATTGCAGAAATGAACTACCTAAACCAATCATATCCTCTATTTGTCTTTTTCACCAGCAAAGCAGTTTTGCACACACTAAATGGTTTCGTAAATAAGTTTATAATGGTATACTTAATTGGGTCCCAGCTAAGATCATTAATCTCCTGTGCGTCTTTCTGATCGAATAAAATAACAGGGATTGAAAACCGGGAAAGAATTAGACAGGACCTTTATCACGCTGCTCTCTCACTTTTCACACAGAAGTGAGAAAGTCAGGCCTTGGCATTCTGTGAGCTGGTGCAGCTTTCTTGTTATATTTTCCGGTCGGTGGCCATTGAAGTCACGCCTCCATGACTTCACATCCCATTGCCTGAAATAACCCAGATGACCCAGAGCTCACACAGAAACCGGAGCAGGGGAGAGCCCCCAGCGAAGCTGCACACATTTACCCTGACAAGATCTAATAAATCAATTTGCTTTAATTCTGTCACACCGTCAGAACAGAGACCAAATTTGCGCACAGCGACAGTAATGGATACAGTTTCCTCATTAACTATTTTTGGGAAATCAAAAAAACATGACATAGGGACAATAAATCCCTTTTGGGCAGTATCCAATCAAAAGAATTTAGTCTCTTTAAAGGCAAATGCAAATCAATCAAACTGGACTTTTGTCCTTTAAAGGGAGTATCACATTCTTTTTTGGAATGAAAGAAACACATTCCAAAGGACACATTTGTTTGTCCCTAATAAAACATGACATACTCAATGTACATTATATTCTGGGGTAAAGTCTGTTTTCATTGAACTGAATTTTCCCTGGAAAAGACTAAATACATTTGATTAGGTCCAGGCCAATGTCAAATGAAGTTGTATAACTGTAAAAAAAAAAAAATCACCCAGCTGACATGCTTATTATATATATAAAAATACAAATAAAAATATATTACAGAAGGATACTCCTGTACAAAGATACTAAGACAATAAAACACCAACAAATAAAACATTTTGCAACATAATTTAGATGCCTCTTATTTAATGCCATTGCATGGCTCGGGAATAGTATATGAACTATATAGGGACAGATATCTCATCCTGACAGCACTCTTGTGTTTTTCCACTCCTTATCAATGGCTTTTGAAACTGATATTGGCACATTTCAAGGTTTCCAGGACAATACATTCCTGCAGCCAGAGTCTACATTCTTGCAGTGTCTGTATTGCTTATCAAGTCAAACACAACATGGCATGACAAGCATATCGCATGTGTGCCCCGCATCGAGCATTCAACTGTTTTTGGCAATGATCAAAGAATTAGAATGGGAAAGGTAAAAGAATTTCTGATCAATGGCAGTTTGTAATGACACAAGCCAGTGTGCCGGGTTGTGGGGGGTTAGGCTTTAGGGTAAATCTAGAAGGTAAAATTTTCCATTCAATCTTTAGGTTTCATGTTGTGCGTTTTTAACTACACAGGATTTTGTGTGTCTTAAATAAAACAGAGAATTGTCAATGTGCACTTAAAATGATCCAGCTGACAGCCTAGCATACAACACTTTCACTTAAGCTCAACTGAGCACTCGTTATTTCTTCACAGAATGCGCACTTAGCTATTAAGTTGAGGTTTTATAGGTGTAGGAACTTTTGTTAAATAGGGTTACTTAATACATTAAATGCACATACTTCCAACTGAATGCAAATTGTATTTCAATTCCCAGAGTGTAAAATTTGCTACGAAATTCTCAAAAAAAAAAATCAAGCACTACGACAACTACAAGTATATAATTATATATCACCTCTTGTTGTGTAATGAAAACCTGACAAAGGAGAGACTATTTTGATACAGTAATCAGAGTACTAAAAGTTTCAAGGAAGGGTTAAATAGAGGTGATAAACCATAAAGAGCTACTTTTAGCCAATACAAGTGACACCTCTTCACAGAAGAAAAACAACCTGTAGAACATCACAGGAAGCAAACGTGGGAGAGATATCGCTTCCTGTCGTGACACAGAAGGCATTACCGCAGCGAGGGCCCTAAGCCTCTTGAGAAGTGACGGTAACTTGGAACAGGGACCCGGGCGAACAGCTTGTCTTATTATGTCAAAAGCTTCTCCCAGTGACACAGTTACTGACCCTTCTGAAGGTGAAAAGGGTGGGATGGGAGGATGAGGGGGTTTTCGATGTCTGAAAGAGAGAGGCGACTGCAGCTCATGTGAGCTGGATAGACGGAAACAGCAGGACAGTGCCGCGGAAGGAAGAGGAGAAATGGGAACCAAACATAGACCAGTCTCGACATGAATAGAGAATACATCATTTGACACAAAACGTAAACACATGTATTGTTTTCTAAGTTTCCATGAGAAAGAACGGAAAAACCCAGTGGTATGATTTGGTTGGACAATCTGAAAGTTTAAAGACCAATGTCGCTGTGCAGGTCTAAATCATGCACCATCAAACACATTTTCAAAAGGGTTCCTTTTCAAACGTCTTTTTTTCTTCTAGAGAACAAGTTATTCTAACAAAAATTCACTCTTTACAAAACTGCACTCTTTAGAAGCAGGACCAGTTCCCTTTGAACAGTTTTGATTGTGTTTGATTAGCATTATGTATTTGTGGGAAGTGCAATAGTGGCTAGTGTGATAACATTTGAAAATTAAAAAGAGCTTTTACTTCCACATTCACATTGCATTGGGTTTGTCAGTATTTCTGAGAATTGTATCTGAACTCTTCCATTACACAAGATGTGCTCTCAGTTTCCAAAAGGACCATGACTGTGACTGAAGACCGTGAACTTTCATCATTATGTCATAGTCATATTTTACCCATCACCCCACAAAAAAAAAAAAAAAACAACAGCAAAAACTGTTTCTCAGTCTAAAACCTTACATAACACTCTGGGAGTACACACACCATTTTCCACAAGTTACCAACATGTCAGTCCTGTTCAAGCTACATTCCTGATGCTTTTAATATCCCTAATATCTTCCTGTGCATAAAAAATGGCGGAGATGCAAATGAAACATAACAAATATCTCAATATGACTAAGACATACTCGTACATTTCCACTTGAATATGCACGTATGGCCTGATCATTGTGTTTTTGACTCACCAGCTCAAAACAACCATTATCAAATTATAATACATATATATAATACATATACATTGTCACTGAAAAACCCCAACAAACAAACTTTTTGCATGCTATTTGGCTTTTCGCCAACAGCAAGAATTGACAATACCATAACCATGAATCATGGTGATCTTACCAAGGTTGTACCTTATTGAAGCACTGGACCATAGCATTGGTTCCCAGATTGTTTTATTTTATGCCCTGGTCATTATTAGTTTTCTTTTTTTTGCTCGTTATCAACCCCTAAAACTAGCCTTAGCACACAGGGAAGAGCCAAGCCCAAAGAGCTGCACCCTGAACCAATGCATCCTATTTTTATTCCTTAGCCGCAGCAACAGAGTATCCCTTTAGGACTAATCCATGTTAAGAGGCATTAAAGATCAAGCCCTCTTGCTAGCGTAGCTTTCACAAAAGCCCATTTGCAGTATGTTACACAGGCAATTGATACTTGTTGACACATGTTTTATACCAAGTATTTAGGCTGGATGCAAACATTGAGAAGAGCTGGATCTGAAGGGTAGAATCAGTAAGTGAATGATTTCATTCATGTAATGCATGTGTGAAGACGAAAACAAATCATTTTTCATTAGCATGTGTCCAACATCTCCGTTGCATTGTCATAGCTTTAGCTACAGTAAGTTTTCCTCTAAAATGACCATTATCTTGAGGTCGTTTCAGGCTAATGAGACTTGAATAGTCTCCAAAGATTTTTAAGCTAATCTGGCTAAGATACCCAGCACAGCCTTCCAGCACAATACTGGCCAGATTACCCTACAGCCTTACGATTTAAATGAAATTTGCAGCATGACTTTTCGTTTTCCGAGTGTCACAACAGCAGGCACAGCGTGACCTGAACAACAACAAGACCCAATCAAACAAACTTAGTGTCTATTAAGCCATATACAGTTCAAGTCTTTTCAAAGAGAATATGTTTTCCAAAAGGCAATGTTGCTTTGTCTCCAATAAAAGATAATATACCCAAAGAAACATATGTTGTGATGTGAACTCTGTTTTGTTGGAATTTCATATGACCTGAAAGAGGCTAAGCGCATTTGATTGGCGTAAGCATGTGAAACACATTCACATTTTTAGTCTACAGTCTATTATAAATTGGACTATTTTCAGCCCTTTCTGCATAGCAACTACTTCATACAGCACCAAATAATAATAATGAAAAAACACTTGCTTGTATTTTACATTTTTAACTACTGCTGAAAATCACCAGGGAAAGCATTTTGTTGTCCAAACCCCACACTTCCCATGTACTTGGTTGTGGATCTACGGATGCTTGGAATATATACCCAAAGTGTCCAGGGGTTTTCTTTTCTCATATACCTGTGACAGAAATATGCTAAATAGAATATGCAGTATTCATGAAAGGAAATTACAAGGAAAAGACACAGAACAGCAGGATGGCTGCTGCATTCTCCTTCCGAAGATGCTCATTTGGGAAGACAGATTGCTGTCACATTATCCTCCAACCACTGTGGATAAAAAACTATCACAAAAAAAAACTGCACGTGGAACTATATCATGCAAATGAATTGATTCATTGCAGTCAGCTGAAGGACGTCTGAACGTCCATGCACTATAAATTACGTTTTCTGCAAATGGAGTAGAAGATGCTTTATGTCTGTTGAGGATATATCTATCTGTCTGTTTATTCAGCTTGCATCTCTTTACAGCCATATGTGGTTCTGATGAGGATTCTTGCAGAGACCAGCATGTTTTTACAACCTCCTGTGGGGTTGCGTTTATTGGGCTTGTATATCAGTTGTTTTTTGGGTGGGAGGGGGGCTTTTATCAAAAAGGAACAGCTGCGTTGTCGCTAAATGGCAGGATGACCAATAGGAACTTTCGTTGAACCTGGGCAGGTCATCGCATCAAGCTCATCGCCCCCCAGGCACAGCCTCGGAGAGGGGCGGGGGGTGTGGGGTGATATAAGCAGCGCGAAAACAAAAACTCACTTTGTGTTTGTGGGCCCCCGGGTTTGTGCGTCGGCGATCGAAATTACATAAACCCCTGGTCGACCTCGTGGAACCGATAAATGATAGCTCACGTTAACCTAATCGCATTCATACATGCTGTTGAGTCGCTGACACGGAATGGCGAGACCAACAGTATCCCTGTTTTGCCTTGGCCACGATGCGGTCAGAAACTGTCAACCCGTGGCCTTGCAAAGGCCTTGTGTTTAGCAGTTAGTCACGGACTGTTATGTAACCCCCCAGCCTGAAAAAAATTGGACATTAAAATATTCCAGCTGGTCTCTTATTAAGCTCACACGGAAGGTCCACTGCTCTCTTTTGCACTGCTTCAAGATCAAAAGACAAGTTGAGACGAAAATTTGAAAGGGAGAACAGAAAGGAATACAGCTTTTTTCCCTTGACGCTTTGGATATTTTAAATCCAAATTATCGAGATGATTCTAACAGAGAACCATAGAAAGATAAACAATCTAATTTATCTTTCTTATAGAGAAGACACAAATTCTGTGTAGACACACAATGTAGTACAACGTTAATAGAGGATCCTATGTACAAATCTGTATAAAATTAGTAAAATTGGTCCCTCTAGATTAGGCCTTTTAGTTAAACTGTATCTTCACATCACTCTCAATGACATAAGCCTATTTTAATGACCAAAGCACCACTACACACTAGTCTGCAAAGTCATGATCAACAGTAACATCAAATTTAGCACATACCTTCACACTAACCACACATTACCTAGACTGGCTTTTTTTCCCATCCATGTGGAGGATTAATAGCCTCTACCGCGAGCCATCTATCATCATTAAGTTGACAACTGCAGTGGAGGCAAGATAGAGAAGAGAATGATACTACAGGGGCTTGAGGAATGGGCCCTGCATGAGTACCCCCAGAAGAATGGTCATTAGTGGAGACATCTGCCTTCCACCACCTCATTTAGAACTCCATGCTCCTCTGCTCATGCTCAGTAGCAGCACGAGCGATTGGCTACTGTGGATAGTGACATCACCTCCAACTGAATCACAGCACTGTAGCTAGCCTACTTCCATTACACTGGCCTCAATGCTCAAGTAATGTAGACTGATAGTCAATGGTCAGCTAAGTGGCTCCGAGGGGCTTTGTGGGGTTGAATGAGGTATAACTCTTTAGAGGCTATTAAGACAAGTGTCCACAACGGAAGGACGATTAGCATCGATTTAAAAGTTGGAAAGGTTTTCAAAGGAGTGGCATGAAGCAATACAAACAATGCTACCTACTCACGTACATTAAAATATTAAATCTTAATGCATTATTAGATACATTAAGGAATGAATTAACAGTGCCGGAAACAGGTTAAGAATGGACTGGAAGAGCCTGGAACACAGAAGTCGATCAATGCTCCCTTTTCAAGGGTCCCTGAGTGATACTCCCAAATCAAACCAAAATGGAATTAGCCTCTTTAGGGACATATGTAACAGACAAATTGGATGTAGGAGTTTGTGAAGGCATATCCTGTTCCAATACAGAATTAAAAGCACCCATTCCAAGCCTATTTAATCATATGGGCACTGTTACCAAGCTAAAGAGTCCAATCAATTAAGAAATCTGATTGTTAAAAATGGTTTTTGTTTTGATGTTACTTTCAGAGTTCCAGAACGCCTTATATTCCTGGTGGATGTGTATCTTCGGGGGTTCTGTGGATCTCTTGGCTTTGCCATACAGATTTCAATGCCATGGTTTAAAAGTCACAGCAGGCTATGACAGCGTATTAACTAGGGCAATCCTGTCAACGACGATGAAGCAGGAATTACGCGCAGCATGATTTCATTTTAATTACTAGCTAATTAATTTTCATTGGGGCAACTGCCAATGGATTACAGTTTGGATGTTCATGATGTAACAGTCAATTTCATGTTGCTCTGTACCTACTGCCGTCAGAGCAGGGAGAGATGTCCTTGGACGATGGGGCATCCGAATATTTTTACGAGAACGAGCTGAGAAACTAAGAATATTCAACAAAACATATTAAACTAAGAATTTCAGAGTATTGGTGAAAACAGATGCTTTCACAAAAAAATAGATACTTGCATTGCAGTTCAGTCCAGTATCTGACAGAGGTCAAAACACAGAGGTTGCTTATCTTTGTCAAAGATTTCCAGTACATCAAGATGCTCTTTTATTGGAGACACCTTTATCATAGTATTTCATAGTCGTTGCTCCTTAACATTCTAAAAATAGTAAAGGTTCAAATGTGCTAAACTAAAGGTAATTTAATTAGATTGGTGCTGAATCCTTACTTTTAAAAAATGGAAAAAGTACATCAACATGCAACTATAACAACAAATTATATGTTATTTTCCATGGCTGAATTTTTTTTAATGAAATGAAATGTCAAAGCTTTACCATGGGATTCAAACAAATGAAAATAGTATCTTTAAAGGCGTACACAATCCAATTAAAATTGACTTTAGTCTCTTGAATTGCATGTGCTGTTCTGTTTTTGAATGAAAAGAACGCATTCGGCAGGATGTTTGCTTGTCTTCAATAAAACAAAATACTCAAAGAAATGTCTGATGTAATATAATTTAAGGTCTGCTTCGACTGCGTTGCAAATTCTCTTACAGAGGCTAAGAGTGTTTGACCGAACACGGGGTAAATGTAATGGGTCCTGGCCATAGTGTATTCAAACAAGCATACGTAAATTTATGCTCATGGACCTTTCTTAAAATTGTTCATAATTCTGTATTGCAATGGTATATCCACAACTCTCCAGGATCAGGGATACACACTACCACTATACACATTAAACTTCTGCATTAACGATTACCCTCATAAAAAGGGACAGGGATCATTCCAAGAGACGCAGAAGGTGCGACTTCATGGAACTGAGGCACAGATCGCACTCAGGAACGGTGATGTAAGCAGTGACACAAACGCTATTTTTGCCACCTTTTGTTTCGTGCAGTCTGGAGAAACAATCAAGTGCTGCTATTTTGGGGGGCTGTTCCAGTTCTATTTGCGGCACAGCCGATACTGACCACAGAATAGCCCCAGAAAAGCAACAAGCAAAAACCTGGATGCTTTCATCTCTAAAGAAAAGATAGCGGCTGGTCAACCTACATTTTTCCTGGGACCAAATACTGTCAACTCTACATCTGCAATTTCAAAACTTCAGTGCATGAAAATACATGTGCATTTGATGATAATAAAAAAGCATTTTGGTGCAGTTTTATTGAACAGGAAGGATGCATCGGGCTGCAGTTTATGGAGCGTGCAGTTGACAACAAGAACTGTATTTATCACATTTTGAGGGGGCTTGTAGATGTGGGTGGAATGTCAATGTCCTGTTTAAAAGCATCCCATCAGTGTCAACATTATCAGCCGTGCCTTGATTTATCCTCCGTCCCTGGAGAGCAAACGGAAATAGCCCGGGAAATGAGAATGTTCTCGTTGAATTGCGCCTGCTTCTGATTTCGTGATTATGTTTAGACACTGAAAAAATGGAAAATAGCCGCGGCTTGTTCGACTACCATCAGGGTTCCTGGAATCCGGCCTGTGAGGTGTATTACGATATCGGCGCCTGTATGAAGGTGGCACAGTGTTGATGAAACAAGACGGAAAAATAAATAACCCTCATGGAGTTATCAAGAGTCAATAAGCTTTTAAAGATTCAGTCCAGCAATATCTTTGTATTCTCATTCTATCTCTAGTGATGCAATGGTTACCTGTTGTGGGCAAAGTTGGACAGCGAGTTTTTCACAATTCATGGGGGACAATATATGAGGTTTTTGTTAGCTACCTTAAAATATTTATCCTTTGGTTTGTATGAGGAGGGGCCAATCAGTGATCTATATAATCAGAGACACACATTTTATTATCAGATCAAACTAATTTACCTTCATACCAAAGTAGTTAAGACTATTCTGCAGTCGATCACAATGGTTTGGATTTGTAGCAACGGTGTCATGACAAAAGTCGAACCACCTTCAATCTGTAAGCCTTTAAAACAGATTCACCTTGAACGTCCCCTGCATCTGAAATCAGCCCTAACCATAAAAACTCTCATTCCCTCCCCGGACAAATACAGTATGAGCACGTGTCGGGAAAAGCAGATGAACACGTTTCTGTCGACGCAAAAGGCTGTGGTGTGAAATGGCTTTGAGTGATAATCCCTGCCATCAGAGTGATGAACACCAAAAGGGAGGAAGTGTCTGTCCCTCTCCATTAGCCAGGCTGCCTGTGTTAGCACACTGACCCAGTGTCACAGCACAGTTCTGATCCTTCTATTTAAAGTCCTCCCCCTGCAGTGAACCTTTTTTAAAGACATATTGGCTGGGACTCAGTCAAACTAACTTTGTCTCTTTAAGGGCACATACAACTCAATCAAAATTGACTTAAGTCTTTTTAGGGCATGTGGTGGTCTATTTTAGAAATAAAAACACATGTAGATCCTCAATGCATGTGCCTCATGATTCAATAGACCTACTGGTATTGAAATATGAAATACAGTTTGTGGGAAAATATGAGTTATAACACAGTATGTCAACATGCCAGTCAGATGGTACATAGATTGCTGATTTGAGAGAGTAGCTACACTGCAGTGAAACATTCAAACTGCCCCGTACTCAGACAAAGCCTCTTAGCACTGCTATACTCTGCCACAAAACTTAGCAACAAGAAGTCAAGAAGTGTTAATTCTTACAGGTACAGTTAGAAAAGAAAGTTTCTATTATTAGCAACGCTATGTGGGCTGAGGTACATGTGCATTAAAGTTAAATTACAGACTAGAACTCTTTGGGTTGTACTTTGCTCTGTGAGTGAGATAATTAAAAAAGAAACTCCCACACAGCGGTTGTCTGATATGACTTCATACGCACTTGTGTGCCTGCTGTCTTTGGTCAACACCACAGGGAGGCCTCCAATTAGATCCCTACGACAGACACGCGTGTGGACACGTGCTGTCCCATGCGCATTCCACCGCTGCTGCCGTCTCCATGGCGGATTGCCGGGAAACCCAGCTCACCTATGGCTACCCGGGGGGGCGGGGGGTGGGGGCGCTGACACAGGGTAGCCAAGTTACCGAGGCACCTAGAGATGGCGGATGGTCGGGAGGGGGAAGGGCTGTTCCCGAGCTGGATGCTTCAAACCGAGAGATGGACTCTCCGTGACCCGCGACGGCCGGTGTTAAAACGTGCTTGCGGCTAGCGCTAACGCCCTTGGAGAAACCTGACAGACACTCATCAAAATCACCTCCACACTGCGGGCCCAGGAGGTCACTCAAATTTCGTACACGGTACAAATGTTCACCACTCGGGCAAGCTTCCTGAAAGCCCAACCACAAATGATTTTGATTCTGTCTCCATCTGAGTTAACAAAATGCTGCTCGTCTTTTTGGATCGTAAATGTTGTTGCTTTTAAATTCAACATAATTTGTGTAATTGTTGCTTTGTGAGTCTGTACTGTCTTCATGGTGTCATAAATAATATTCAAAACCTCTGAAGGCTAACCTAAGCCAGCATAGTGGATCTGTTCCTCCTGCACAACCGCAGCCGCACAAACGTCCCATCGCATAGCCCTAGCAGCACTGACAGATACAGAGTTTGCACTGTGACAGATGACAGCGGAACGGGAAGTGGTGCGCACTCATTCACGGTGACATCATGACCCCCATATTCCCAAGGACATTCTTCAGCGGAAACAGGCAAATGGACATCAGTGTCCTTTCTGCTGAGGTACAGCACTTAAACATATCTGTCTTCCGTTCATACATGACCGCTTTGCTGTACCAGTAGAACCAAAGCCAGGAATTACAGTTGCAGGGGAAAGAAGACTCTATCAGGTAAGGATGATTAAAAGGAGGAGAATAAATTAGACCGGGTAGGGGCCATTCATCTCTTGAATAATGTCCCCTGAAGTGTGTCTAATTAGAGAAGACTATGTTTCCATATTATGCATGTAACTTGACATGAGGGACTGCACTGAAGATTGATGGAGGTGAAATTCAGTGCAGGCAGAAACAACCATTACTGCTTTTCACACACAATTATAATTATAAAGAAAAGAAAATTCAGCTTGGTAGCTGTAGGAATAAAGAGCAAATATGTTATTTATTTAGGAAATTTCAGTTTGTAGTTCGTAGTACTTTACAAGAGTATACTTGGGACCACCAGGCATATGAATGAGTATACTTACTTGCAAACTGACAAAAAATATTTCATACATAAACAATATATAGCTGCCTAACAGTTGCCTGTTGCCTGAAAGTAAAAGAGTTCATTCATGGAGCTACACATACACTCACACAAATAATAATTCCATCAATTCAGAGTCCTTAGATTGGTTTACCTTGAAACCACTTTCAGAGTTACAGATTTCTGTTATGGTTTGTGTGTGTGTGTATCTCTGAGGTTCTCCTGTGTTCAAGGAAGTCCTCTACGAAACCTTCATGTCAGGAATCACTAATCACTCTCCAGGAAGTGTCAGAAGAGTCAGTATTTCATAGAGCTTAAAATTCAATCAAACACAATTAAAAACAAAAACTGATTTTACATTATGGCATATGTTTTTTTTTTTTGAATATTTTCAGTTTGGAGACAAGCAGCCCTCTCCTTTTGAATGTAGTTTTGTTCAAAAATAAAATACCATGTGTGCTTAAAAACACTTAAGTCTGTTTTGATTTAACTTAATTTGTCCTTGATGAGACTAAGTGCATTTGATTGGGTACTGGCCAGTGTTTTCAGCTCGTATGCGTTTCGTGTTTTTGTAAAATCCACAAAAGGGCCCGGAGGATGTTCAGAAAGACTGACTTAGTCCATTTGTTTTATTACTCTATTCAGAAAAATATTACTCTGAGCACTTTCTGTTGTGTGTGCGGTTAATCTTTCTTTCCCCTCATAGGTAGGAGTTTGCCACGAACAATGGAATTTGACTAATGGGTCTAAGCCTGATAGCGGTTTCACACACGTGAGGAACCGGGTCACATTGGAAGTCCATTCATTCTCTGCAATCACCTGTCAGAAAGGATTCCCACGCACACTCCTTATCCACTGCGCTCATATGCAAAAATATGTGGAGCATGTGTGCTGCTGTGGGCTAAACAAGGTATGCGCTAATCTCTGCTGTACGGCTGGTGATGAAGGGCAAACATCAGAGGCAAAGGATAAATCAGCAGTGAAACATGGAAAGGAAATATGTGCCAGGTCAAAGGTCAAAGGTCAAAACAGAGTGTTCAAAATCAGCGCAGTGGCAAAGAATGGCTGCTTTTTTATGGACAATCTAAACAATCTCTGTGAACTGTTTATTTCATTGCAGTAATGTTAGTGGCAATATGAATGCTATTCTCCCCCTTTCCTCCTCAATCTGGTGTGTGGTGCATATTCTGAAACAAAATGGCTGCCATGCATTCCTTAAGGTGGATGTTACATATCGGTGGCTTGTGAGGAGTGTTGGGTGTCGAGATGAAGCAGTACATAAATGTAATTCATCCAAGTAAGGCTTGGAAGATGCTTGGGCCTGGGAGACCCTGAAAAAATGCACATTTTATGGAGAGAAACCAATTGTTGGCATACATTATCATGACATATATGAGCAGCAGTGTAGTATAGGGGTGACAGCTGGTCTTGTAGCTAATGCTGTAGGAACAATTCCACACAGAGCACCACTGTTGTATCCGTTGTATCCTTATGAAAGATACATCACCTAAATTCCTTTTGTGAATATTCAGCTGAATTTATGGACAGTGTTTTTTGATAAATGATACAAATATATTTGTAATATATTAATAAATTTGGAGCTCAGTTCTCCTTCAGCAACAAATTTCTGTTTGGTTGCCCTGAGTTCCTGCTTTCTCCTGATTATCTGGTCTACCCTTCTGTGCTATTGTGTGATACCACAGTAATTTCTTGCAATCATAATTTCACTTCATACAATCAAACACAGTGCATGTCTCATGATTTAGTCAATAAATCCACTCATGAAATAATAGACAGATTCACATAAATCAAATGCAAAAATTTAGAGGCTTCCCTAGAGTCCGGCCAACTGCCAAGCAGTGCAGAACTCTGAGCCTGGCTAGTTATTATCTTTAAGTATTAAATGATCTCGTCCGATGGGTCCGATGTTCCAATGTAAAACGAAAGCCCAACACACAGGTAGGTGTGACATATTTCTGTTATTTTGGATTGGCAAACACTCTAACCGCCGTCACTGTGCAAAGCTTTGAGATCAGTGCAATACACAGTAAAAACATGCAGTCTGTTATAATTGTCATGATTATTACTGATTGATTATCATAAACAGATTCGCCTCAAGGACATGGCTATCGGTCTCCGTTTTGGTTGGTGTATGTATGGTAATTTGTGCCGCCAAACATCGATATAGGCAACTTTGCTCTGTGAGCTATGGGACGCTCACATGCAGACTCAACAAAAAATCTGATAAGCCCCTGATATACGATCAGTACTGCCGGTCTCGTGTCTCCTTTCAACGGAAACAGTGTCTGACCTAGTAACAGCATCACAGCGCGGCCATTTTGATTAATTCAGATCCATTACTAAAGAGGATACAGATATTGAGTTTGGGCTGTCAGTCTGGTGATTAATCGCCGGTCACAGGGCCTTTTTGTTTCAATTGATATCGATTCATTCAGCATGTGACCTACATAAGCCCTGTAATATTTCATTCTGAAATTGAATTCATCAGGTACATGACTGGTGAAACCAGCCACCCCACAGAGTACATGGACATAACTGGAACGGAATGAAAAAATATATATTGCGAATGTTTCCTTATTAGTGTCAAAAAAGTAATGGGCCATGCAATATGGAAAAAAACAATGTTAGAATAATAAATGTCCATGTTTAATGTGTCTTAAAACATGATTTCCATTCATGGACATATTTTTATATCTTAGTGGTATCAATACACATATATAAAAGGTTGTTACTTCTCTCCTGTATATGTCTGCTTCTTCAGAGAATTCAAGGTTTACTCAACCGGGTGTATTGAGTGGGAATGTGTATACATTCACGTGTACATACAATTGTATATAAAGAAAGCATAGATGCTGCTGAGATTTGAATCCTGGTTGGTTCAGCTCATTTCTGTGTTGTTATGGTTTCATACCGCTTGTAACAAAGGCTCGGAGGAATAAAGATACGGGTTGAGCGTACGCAGACCAATTGGTGAAAAAACCGGAGCTATTTTTAAGACGCCTGTGGGAGTGAGAAGGTCATGTGTCACGCCGTAATCTTGATTAATACTTCCTTAAGTGGAGAACATGGAAGGCCTTGCGGCCCCATGCGGCTTCAATCAGAACAAAACTCATCGGGAATGAAACTCAGTGGCAAAATTTAGACTTTGGCTGATGTGTCAACAAAAATGTCTCTTGGTGTTGAAAAACAAGCTCAGAGATGACAATCGTGGCGTTACGGCGTGTGTTTGTGGCGCAGCCGCGGGTCATTTCCGAGTATCGGCCTGATTATCCGAGAGTGCCACTGATGAGTGCATTTGAAAACACATGGCTGATACGAAGTTCACAGTTTAGAGAAGAAAAAACATCATGTATTGTGTTATACTTACATGATCGATTGTGTTTCTTCACTCAATTTCAGCCTTTTTTTTCCCCAAAGTCATACAAATATTTATGACATCACAATTTACATGTGCTTAAGATTGTGCTGACAAGACTGTCAGGGGGTTGTGATTCTCAGACTTGCTCAGGGACCACTCAAACGGCAGTCTAGGGTATCAGGAGGAAGAAGTCTTGAAACATTTTTGCTGTTGTGATTTGGAGACCCTATTAAATTTCTGGCGCCGGCTCAAATCCGCATGAGCTACTGAGCTCCTGTTTGTAAACACTGTATTCTCCTATTCTCAAGGTGCCTTCCTGTCCTTGAGCGGAGTTGCTGTTGTTGTGTTTGACTTTGTCTTGTAATTATCTGCATTAAACATGTGCCTTGGCAGAAATAATATGGGGTTTATAAAGGTGAGTTAATTTACTTGGGTGGCACAGGCTGGATACTGCATAAGGAAGTCCTCATGAAGAATGCGTGGCGTTAATGTACTAGTGAACCATCACACAGCGTCAACACCTGTAAAAAATATGAGCATTCAGAGAAACATGACTCATGCCCATCCCCACCCCAAAACCCCACCCCTGCTTCGCCCCCCGACTAAAGCACCACAACTCAACATATCCTTTATACGGAGTTACCAATAAAATGCCCAAGTGAAGTAAATTCAAATCATGAAAGCCTAACTAATGGCCTGTCAATGTACACTTGGAACGCCTGACAAAATGAAATCCCACTCAGACAATGAGGACCGGCACTGTGCAATCTGTTTCTGGGAGACGGTGCTGTGACTTGTCAGTTGAGTCCTAAGATGAGGCCCTCCAGTATACCCTCAAGCGAGACAGCACTAAACCTGAGCTACACAGAGAAACATTCAAAAGGGCACAACAGTAATGTGTCAAAAATAAAGTGTATGTACAGTATGTCTCCATGGATGTTGGCGACTGATCTTTTTAATAGGGTCAATAACAATTCATGGCACATTTGTTTAGATTTCTTGGCAAACAATAAAGAAATACAACAGACACTGTGGCATTAACACCTGTGGTAGTCCTTATATATTATTTACATTATTCGGCTTTCATCGACACTAATTCACACAGCTTACGTTTCCTGTTTTCCATTTCGATAGCTGGTTGTTAAATGACATGGCAGAGGTTATGAACTTTTCTTATGACTACACTGCATATTCACCAGTATGTTAAACTGCCTGTTTATTTTTTCAGGATTTTACCGATACTGATTTGCATATATTTGCATACTCTTTGTTATCAGAAAATGTAAACAATTTTAAAAGGAGGCAGGATATATATAAGCAAATATGTGCTCCTCTCTGGATTTCCTCCAGTTCTGACACGTTGCCTGTACTACATGACCTCCACAATGCCCTTGAGTGAAACATCAATACCGGTAACACCAGATAATGTCAGACAGCAAAAAAAAAAGCTGGGTAACAAAGCCTGTTTTGCTTTTATTTCCTTTTTTGTGGTCTCCCGGTTGAATGAAATGGGACCAAAACAAGAACCAACAAGCAGTTATCCTGTTCATCTCTTATTAAAACATCTCCAGCACAAACCGCCAAGCTGGTTAGTTCAGTACAGTTCAAAATATTACAGTCTACTATCAATACAGTATTAATAGATAAAGACACAAACCTAGACACCTTATAATTTTTTTCCAAGCTTAGTTTGAATTGACTTGAATAAAGTACCACATTAATTAACCACTTTGTCACAGAGGTTTAAAATAATACAATACAAAATACAATAGTATTATGGTGATTAGGACAGTTAAGGATTGTGCTAGCTTGGCTAATATCACACTTTTTATACGTATCAGTAAACTGGGCGGAGTACTCTCTTAAAGGGATCCAAAAGCACCGGCATGAACTTTCAGTGCCCTTTTTGTCATGTTTTCCTCATGGAGTTCACAACAGAACAGTGTCATTAACAATCATTGCTACATCTTTGAAGAAGCAATTTGTTCTCCAGAGAACAGAAAGAGGGTACCTCAACCACACTCGCTATTTTATAGCACTAGATATGAAAGGCTACATTAGCTGATGGTATTCTGCTCTGGTAGGCAGCGGAGTCATAGGAGTTATTTATATGGGAGCCCATTTTGTAATGGTACAATTTAAATGAGTGCTCATTTTAGACTTAAGTCATGTGGAATATATTGCTACCGCTGATATTAGAAAGTTAAACACGGCTTCATGTTCCCGTTACACAACTGAGACACATGTAAAAGGGGAAACACGGAATGTTCCTCCTCTTTGTCTGTTGAAATGAATGAATAAACACAGGGATACATAAACAGGAAATTCAGGGGTTTTATGTGATGTGGATATTGTTTGAACATCAAAAGATGGGTGCAATTTCCTTCATTAACTCTGCAGGAGATCAGTCACTTCTCACCCCCGATTAACCTTAATGAATGTTACATCATATTCCATGTTTACATCCTGACTATGACTAACACAAACCCAATATTTTTGCAGAACTTTTCTTTATATTGTGGAGAAACACTGCCCAATAATAAATTATGTCAGTTACCACTAATGAAACACAATCTTGTGGAGCTGGGATTCCAACTAGGAGTGGTTCTTCAGAATTGGAAAATTCCATTTTGTGTACAATAAATTATGTACATATTAGCCACACATTCATGACCCATAACCATCAAGATGCTGCAAAGATAGCTAGCTTGATGCAAAAAAGACCATTCAATTGTATGAGACTGACTGATGGAGATTATATAAGATTTTTGTCAAAGATATGACATGCAAAATATTGTCGCCTTTTCTTTCTTTGTTTTTTTCATTTCCCTGGATATGCAAATGCCACATTTTCATTTGCAAAGTCTTCATCTACATTTGTGTTTTGAAATTCCCTACATCCCATTTGCAAGGGGTTATGAACACCTCAATCTGAATTGATAGTTTTCTACTAAGGTGTTCCACTGGCCTCAAAGAAGAACGCAAACAGGTTCAACAAAAACAAAAAAATATCTTTTGAAATGTCTACGTCAGTACAAAATGATAATGTGTAAAAACTTGTACTACCTTGAGTGAACACAGGGGTGACAATCAGAGGGAGGGGATAACCCAGCCAATCAAATCCAGCCTCAGATAAGGCACTAATTAGATTAGCCAATAACAGTAAAACAATGCAAGTTCCTCCAGTCCCTCTATTAGATTAAGCACCTGGAGTAAAGAGGAAAAATGCATGGAGTGTTAATATAAGCCAGGCAAATACTATTGAAAGATATGTGAGGGGAATTTGGTTTCTCAACGAACACATCGTAATGCCACAGTCTTATTAAAATGTTAAACCTATTAATCAATTAAGAGTTAATAAAAACTATAAACACTATGGTAAATACCCTGATGTGACAGCAAAAAAAAAAAAAAAAAATATATATATATATATATATATATAATATGTATTATGGTTTCGTTCAGATAAAATAACATTTTCATTGACCGGGCACCCGAGGTAACTTCCATTTCAAACGGAAGAGCCACTGAGTGCAGAGGCAAGTGACCGAGACCCGTGGGGGAATGTACGTGCAGACCATGAATGAAAACACGCTCCCTCAACACTCGACTGAGAATGCGAGCCTCCGGTAAGAGGCCATTTTAAATTTAGCATCCTGTCTTAAGATATTGTTAGCCTCCAGCCACTCTCGACGGAGTAATCTGTTTCCTGTCCAAGGACTGGACGTGGAGATAAGAACAAGAGGTGCGCTGTTTGTTTGGCGGAAGACCAGTAAACAGAGCAGGATGGGCTCTTTTTCACTGCTCAGGGTTTGTGGCTCAGACACGAGTTAATGGGGCAAATTATAGGAATATAGCATATAACCACGTAATCCTTTTTCCTGCAATCGTATTTTACTCTTCTTCCTACATCGAGTTTATGTCTGGACAAAGTTAAAGGAAGCTTTCCAAGCAACATTGCCTGTTCCCAACTGTTAAATGTGGTGCTGGACTCACATCCTATGGGAGTGATTGGATCAAATTATTTCTCTGCGTGGTAGAATTATGGCCATAGAACGCCATTTTAGGTGACCAGATGCACCCTAACATATTAAGCCCCTTTTACACAGTTAAACTGATTCAAGAGTGGTTTAATGATCACCTGGATGAAGTGAAACATCTTCCATGCCCTCCCCTATCACCTGATTGATACATTATTGAGCCTTTGTACTCTTTTTTTACTGAATTTATCATACAGTCGTCTTGTACCTCAATTTGTCAAAGAACCAGAGGCTTTGCATGACAACAATAACATGGCCCTTTGTTTTGCAGAAGCCCCTGAGCATTTCCTGATTGTGTTCAGATGTTGCCCGCGCTACGCTACCAGCACACCGATCCAACCTCGATGCACGTGGTTCTCAGGCATACATTAGCTTTGCTAATAGGATCTCAGCCTTTAACAGTGAATTAACTTAAGTGAACGGATCAGCTCTGGGTCCCTTTCTTTTTAGAGGCTGAGATGTGACTCGTGTGACACAGTCTTGCTTGCTAACTCTCATTGGGAGGATTCTGTAGCTGTGGGGGATGGACCAAGGGAGGGGGGCGGGGAAGGGGAGCACTGTAGAGCACAAGACTACGAGAGAAAGTAAGCAAGGGGCACATGAAAACATACAAAGACCTCATGAGGCATACATAAACACACCTGCTGCTGAACACACTCGTTTGTACGGGGGAAGAGAAACCGCATGCTGCTGCCGCTAGGGTGTTTGTGGGCACGGTGGGACTCGTTGAATGATGCCACGGAGGTCGACCGCATCACAGCTCGATACCCGTGGCGGGCAAAGCCGTGCACAGGAAATGGCATTACGGGGTCAGAGCTCAATCTTCTATAAATAGAAACTGATATGTCTGGCACAACACCCGATATCACCTTCACTCCACTTCATCTGCCATAGGACTTAGGGGGAACTAAGACCTTGAAGATAGACCCTGCACTTGAGCAGGAAGCTACGATGGCTTTGTATCTTACAATTCAATTTATTAATCAAATTTAGGATATCATTGTTTCAGTACATCCTAAAGTCACATGTATAGGGAAGCTTGCTGAGATTTAGGACAGGACACACAAAAGTATATGGAGTATACTCTAAACCTGTTACAGGAGGTGACAGAGTCAGATTTAGCAGATGTACATGAACACACTGATTAGAGAACACAGAATATCTAATCAATAAAGCTTTTATTAAATGTTTGGAGGAATTATTATCTTAGTTAAAGCTAAACACAAAGGTTTTAATATGCAGCCCAAAATATACATAGTAATGTATCTAGGCATTTGGCAGGTAGTTGCAAATCAGAAAGATACACAGAAAGCCTTATTGTTTTCTACAGGCTCTGAGTTGAATGTGCGTAATTCAGTTCTGCTCTTTGGAAAAGTTAAATATATATAATAGCCCCTACGACCTCTCCTTACCTGTCCGCATCTCCAAATTTCTCACCCTACCAAATCTGCTCCCTCATATTCAAAAATATGAGCCTGTCTGCGTCTCTGAATTATTCAGTCCACCAACCAAGGAGTTCAACATAAATGAATCATAGGAGTGAGTAGGTACTTCAAAGCTAAGCAATCTCACGTCGTTTACCCTCCTGGTTTGGCTCATTTCTTATCCAAACTCTTGTTTAAATAGAATCACTATTCTACAATATGGAAAGAAGGGCCAATTATTTCATGAAAAGCACAATGGAAATGCCTTTTTTAATGCATTTATTTATGTTTGGGGCATTAACTGGGAGATGCGCAAGGCTAGCGCATGCTAGGATTGCCTTGAGATTTTCAAAAGCCCACATACATTCAAACAGGCACTAGAAGAAAACAACATTTCAAGGTCTTTCCCCTCCTCTGTGGACCTGCTCTGGATAGAACCTGTGGTATCCAGATCCATAAATCTTCACTTACTGAAGCATTTATGGCTGCCCTGGCTGCTGAGAGCAGCACACAACCGAATATTTTTTGCCCCATGAAAATAGCCTCTCATAGTTATGGCGGTCTGGCTGGATCAACTGCACAGAGGAATGAAGAACGGGTGGGGGGTAAGATTTTCACAAAGGATCATGGGAAACCAACAGAGCAACAAAGACTCTCCACAAAGCTAAAACTGGAATTAAGATACCCGTAAAGGTAATTTACAGGTTTAAAGCCCTGTCAGTACACCGGTTACAATTTTATACAGTGAGACCTATTTTTTTGGCTGAAAGGTTCAAACATAATAATTGTTTTCAAGGGATGTTGACAGAGTCAAGAAAGCCGAATGCAGAATTTACAGATCATGTTATTTTCATTTGTGAGGAGCTTTATATCTCCGCGCCAGCTGGCTTTCACATTCCCACGTGCGTGAACCTCTAAGCTATAAGCTGGCTACCATGGATCATAAAGAGGAGGGGGAGTAAATGAAAAAATTGCCCTGGGAGGGCACGGCGGAGCAGAGAGAGCAGAGAAAGGGGCGATATAGGCGTAATCTGCGGGGGTAGACCCCCACGGTGTAACTGCATGTGAGAAAAACACTGGGGATTACGCATCATCCTCGTACATGAGATCTCAATTCAGCAGCAAGTTGATTGAAAACGAGAGCCAAAACCCGTAACGCGATAATGTTCGCGTTACAAATGATAAAGTCCAGGTGCTTTCCTTGTCATCTCTTCTCCTTGTTCTTACAGCGAGACTGTCTGATTATTTTAGTACATTTATGGCTATGTTGCCGTGGGTCAAACATCTGCGGAACAGTGCCTCCCCCAACCCCCCCTCCCTCCAACAAGCTTGTTTACCACTGCTGTGGTCTGTAATGTCATTCTCAGAAGCTATGATGCTGTATTGATGTTGAGCAACAGTGTAAGATTTAATCAAATACAACTATTTTGCTGGTTGCAATTCAGCCCTCCCTCTCACCGTGTGTTTGCACTTGTGTCCCCAAAATCCACAAACCTGTCTGAGAGACCCCAACTGTCCTGCTTGTTAAAGTAGCAGGAGGCAACCCAACGAACTCAACCCTAATCCATGCTGAATCAAATGTAGTGGTGTCATTTTGATTGCACATTCATACTGAAATGCTGTCATAATAATCACTCTGATATAATTATATATCAATGTAATTTCCCCTTTCCAGATGGTGGAGATTGCCTGCAGCTGAAACCAGCAACGCTCTAAATATCTTAGGGGGCCAATCTTGCTGGAGAGAACATGGCAGAGGAGGTCAAAATTCAGGTTTACGCTGCCACCTGTGAAATTGCCTCACTTTATTACCCTCATAATAGTTTGATATGTACGAATAATTAGAGGTTCAGAATTCAGGTTTGACAGCTTCTGAATGAAAACAGCACCCAGCTGCCAGAGTTCACACAGAGGCCGATCGCTTGTGAAAGTTACGAGCTGAGAATGATCAAACCGTATGAGATCTAAACAATCTTCAGTGCCCTGCAAAAAAAAAAAAACACCTAAAAATGAAAGTCTTAGGAACAAACAGCACCAAAAAAAACACAAAAAAACAACAACAGTACTATTATTTAGCCCTATTAGCCTGAATTAAAATTATTTTTTGTGCGACATCCATGCTATGCTTGTATATAATTTTGGATTTGAAAAATAAATAAAGTCGCTAACATACAACCATGCTTTGTCTCTCCATTATGCTGATGATCAACGACTGCTCTGGAGTTTGCAGTGTGCAAAGTGAGGAAGCGCATCTGCTGGCCTGAGTTCAGTTACATCCGTACCCGTCTTTTGCATGAGCTGACACACAAACTCTAAGCTCTAAAGCAGGCCTTCACCAGGTCATTCAATCCAGTTCCTCATTCATGAGGAGCAACAACAATCATAACCTCCAGTGTATGACACACTGCCTGCGGGTGCCACCCACAGAGACAAGCAGATTGAGGCTTTGGCCACTTGGCTTGGTGCATTTCCCTGCCTCAGTGTGTCACCGTTAATAGTACAAAACACAGAACTTTTGCTTTTATCCTGCTTCAGAAGCTAGCGCTTACATTAGTCATGTATTGAATTTTAGTTTTTTTTTTCCTTTTTTGGCTAAATAACCCAACAGGGGCGCAGCTAAATACAGAGGAGTAACTCATCTGACGAGAATAAACACAGCAAAGGGTGAGCTGCAGAGACATGTTTTGCTGTCGCCAGAAAGTAAACAACTCCATTTATGGATTCTCTTTACGTCTGGATTGTTTTTTTTCCCATTTCCATAAACGATTGTAGCATTCCATTTTTGAATGTGCAAGAAGAGCACATATACATATTTTTTTGAAAATGAATATGAGGAAATAATGTTAATATTGCGGTTCATTGGTCTGTGATTATTTTGGGAAGTTAGGCCTCACTTGACTCATCATTAATCACCAGCTCGCTTCTGGGGAGAGGAGGGGTTTGTGGGTATTTCGTCAATGCTTTCAATTACTGATGTTGGATTTTTTTTCCAACTTAATTTTTTTGTAAATTGTTATCGTCATACGAGGTGTGGCTATTAAATGATGACAAATGCTCAAGGAAAACACGTCTGCTTCAAGCAGTGCGTAACAGCAAACTGAATATGTGAGCAGATTGAAACTTTCAGGGGTTGTTTATGTGTGCCTATTGGTCAATGTATACCACATGGTTCACGCATGTGCACTGTGATTTGGCTTAGGTAAGCCCAGTCTCGTTATTTAATAGCCACACCTCGTATGAGACTCATCTTCTTGTGGCTGTGGAGAGGAGAACATTTTGATTGGTACAAATGAGTCAATGATTTACAGCTGAGTGTAGCTCCACCCTAACACGCTGACTGAAACATAATTTTCACAATTACAGGGTTAATTTAGCCATCACTATCTTCACCTAGGCCATAGCCTTGGCTTGGCTAAGTTGAACCCAACTAGTACTAGTATAATGGAAGCTGGGCTAGTCATGACATGTTCTTTGATGACAAATTTGAATGATGTATTTACCTAGATATGAAGAAACCTTGTGTCATTACAATGGCATTGTAACAGAAAAGGAATCAGAAAAAGGAAGACTCTGAAGGAACACAGTTTGTTCGACTTGAAGTTTGTTACTGGACATGTCTTTGCGACTTCTCAAATACCACCCTGACAGCTCGAAACGTATGCGGCACTGGCAAAGACAAACGGCTCAAAGTGCCACCAAAAGGCCACCTCTCACTGGTGTGCTGAATGAGTAATGAATTTGTCGGTTGTCGGGGTGCAGGGTGCTTTGCAGGGGAAATGATTTCAGTTTCATTCTGATGCTCCAGGCCTGTGAAATTTAAATTTGAGTCACATCCTGCGGTCAATTTGCACTCGAGCCCCACACGCTTCTCCTCACCACTCCTCATCGAAAGTGCACATGCATGCACACACACAAATGTACACACATACATACACACTCACGCTTCCATGTATGCTCACATAACCATGAACACACAGTCACACACACGCACTTATACACCCACGTACACACGCACACAATCTTTCAGTTTAAGGAGCACAGAATATTAATGAGAGAAGCTTTCTCTTCCTCGTGAACTTCTTTTTCTCAATGCCCTCAATCATAGCCCAGACTCAGTGGCCAATACCCCAGGGAAAGACAGGTGTGCAGAATGTGCCCCATCACTGTCATACCCCACTTTCTCCTGATTGGTTGAAATTCAACAGGAATGGCCAAGCATCCTGAGCAAAATGGCATCGGTCAGTGCTCACCTGTATCAACCCAATTCTTCTCTTTTTTGTGTCCACACAGATGGAGAGGATAAATCCGATCTCCAGATATCATAGATTCACAAACAATCATCTGCACGGAAATAAAGAACTCTTGTACTTGGTGGAATTGAAAGCCTTCGGCGCAACTGCAGAAAACTTTTAAGTCCTTCTACTGAATGATCACCACAGCTCCCATGAAACCATAACAAAAGTGTGTATTGTGACAAGCCACAAGACTGAAATTGTGTGAATGCACCTTTTGTTACGAGGGTTCCTTGACCTAATTTTGAGTCCCCAACAAACATCTTCCCTCTTTATGTCACATTTTGCTTTTTTAATGAATGTTCATTTCAGCAGATGCTTCAAGACACAAAAATATGCTTTTCAATGCATACCCCATTCCACAAACAAGCTCCAAAGCAAAAGCAATGCAACTAAAATGTATAAAAATGATGTGGAAAAATCAGGAGAACACTTTTTATAACAGCAGTGTAATAAAAGGATAACAGCTAACCAGTTCAAAGCGGTATGAAGTCAGGGAAACACATAAAGGTGACACAATTCGTTGTACATGAAGAGAAAGCATTTTTCAGCAATACGTCAACCATTGCTTTGGCACTTTCAGTGACTGACAGGCTAACGAGTTAGCATAATGTACTTACTGTCTGCTTAATGAGCTGTACATTCCTGCACACTGTAGGACCATTATCCAGTAATTTCAGTCAAATTCAGAGATGCCCCAAGTCCAGCTATGTTACCATGCCTTAAAAATAACCATAGGAAGAAAAAATTTTTACATCTTTGTTAAAATTACAGCCTCTTTTGGAGGATGACCACAGAATTCTAATCTTGTATTACGATACAAATGGGTAACTGCTTTATCAACCTCAGCATTGTCATCCTACATATTGCCGTGTGTGAATTATTTTTCATTAACCTACTTTGACCACACACACTACTATCCCACACGAGCTAACCTTCACAAGTGACACCCTCTTTAACTCAGTTTTTCTTCCTGGATAATCACATCTCATACATTTCATTTAGGAGGAGGTGAAATGAAGACACCTTTCTCCATAATCCTATGGTGCTTTTTCATAATGGTACAGGAACTCGGCCTCATTCTTTCAAGCTTACAATATGGGTAATGGGAACTGTGAGCTGCAACAATTGAAGGGGATGAGTAAGACCTGGTAAAGAGAGACGACTGATATAGGCCAGTGTGACAAGCCAGCACGTCTCACTCATCTAGGCCAGGTCATCTCCAGTTCAACTCCCTGCCGCGCTGTTTTCATCCAAAAACAGGCCGCGTGATTCAACCCCTTATTTCCATGGATACAGCACCATTAGATCAGTATCGTTCCCCATGTCTGAGAGCAGGAAGCTTGAGCACAAGTGAAGGGATGCTTGCAGACTGTTTTCCATTTAAATCATGGTTCCCTTCCTTAAATATGATGTGGCGGCTGAAACCACAATATCGTCCATATCTATACAGTCAAAAATGTTTGCTGTGGCTGTGTGTTTTACATTGACAATTGCATTCAAAAAGTAACGATTGTAGTAGTGGAATGAGACGGGGGAATGGTGAATGATGTACTTTCATTTCAGGACTTGCACAGAATTTCCTCAAGGTGCTCCTAGTTTTCAGATGTAGATCAAGATCATGACTGAACCGTTCTCTTGTCTTCAAGCACCCGCTCTTCAGTCTAGCCTATTCATCATGACTAGAGTGTGCAATATTTTTAAATTAATAATGGATATGACATTATTTTCATAATGAATTCAAAAGGATTGCCCGCTGGTTAGATGCTGACAATCAACAAAATAAGCAAGTCAGAAGAATACGCAGATATGCAGGTAAACTTGAATAGGCAGATAAACTTGATATAAGGTTAATCTCGTGTCAGTACAGTATTTTGGAAGGCAATCTTGATATGACTCAGTGTTCTAGAAAATGAAGGTATGCTGATATCGACCCGCTAGTTATTCATGAATTACAACTTCCTGTTCGTCTTGTGTTTGTTTTTGGATTCTGTTTGACGAGTACTTGTTCCTACACAGTAAAATATTCCCAACAATACCCATTGTTTCTCCACCAGCACAGCCTGGTACTTTGATAGATGTTTACCTACAAAATATATGCATGCATTTTACTGAGCCATGGTCCAAAGTATGTCTGTTTTAACATATTTGCGATTAGTTTTACCAGTTAAAACTGACTTACACGGAGGGTCATTGAAATGTCAGGCATTTTAGCAGTAATGTCAACCAAAAGCAATAGTAGCAACACTCCTGTCAACCAGAAGAAATATGTAAGTCCATAACCCCACAGATTATGGTATAATATCCCTGAATCTCCCATCAGACGCATAGGGGATACGCATAGATGATCCATGTGCTAAATTCATTGGTAATCCTCCAATTCCACTGTGCTAAAATAATTGAAACATTGGATGCACGTGTCAAAGACCCAAGGTCGCCGAGCACACATGGATTAGTCCCTCAGGACCACATATGACGAGCTCATTTGACGCCATTGTTCAGTTGACTGCACTTTTATGGGTTTAACCAACCGTCAGTTAGGCTGTGCGAACAACATTAGCAGCAGGAAGCAGTAAAAAAAGCATACTTTTGCAGAACTGAAATCCTGAGAGAGACGCACACAAGACAAGTGCTCGAATCTGACGGTTGCAGTAGAAAGATTTTGTCTTTGGGAGGGAGGGAGTAGAGCAATGGGCCCACCTGCAGGGTCATACCGAACTGTCGTACCAAACCGCCATTATAGATTTGCCCGTCTTATCTGTGAAAGCAGGCGTGGGCAGTGGCAGGTGGGAATACGACTGAAAGAGGAAGTGGGAGGCCCTTGGAGGATGTCATGACACTCCCGTGGGTCGACGGATCGGCACGGATGCTCGCGGAGGGAGCGGATAGCTTGTGAAAGCCACAGAGGGTTTCGAGACTCACACGCCCAAGACAGAGAGGATGCAGGCAGAGGAACATCCTTTTCTGGCATGCATTTGCTCAACAGATGCCCTCCTATTGGGCAACTCTCTTGGCCAATGTTTGAAAAGCTGTCCTCACTCTGTTACTGTTTGCTGTGTCATTGAACACTTAAGCCTGGAGCATCACAAATTGAAGAGACAGGGCCCAGAGTTTTAAGCAGTTGCTAAGAGGCATTTTTCTTATGTAGACAATGCGTGAACACTTTCTCATCAAAATGTTTCCGTAAAATGGTCTATTCACCAATCCTTGAAACGTTTAATTCACTTGAGTAAGACTGAAGCGCTATCATTTCCTTACCTCTGGTGCGTCTTCATGACTGAGGTAGAACTTATGGTGGTCCGTTTAGGCTCCATCCTTATTCCTCCATTCACCAGGAAATTTACCTGGAGCACACATATGAACCCCACTGACATGGAAATGTATTTTTTGCTCATTCTCAGTTATCAATAAGGGAACAGCCTTTTGCATACATATACTTCATGCATAAGTTGGGTAGCCGCTTCCTGGCTGTTTATGCGCTAAAGGTACATTCCTACATTGTTTGGTGAAATGAATGGAGGTCAATGGAGGGGTTAGGATAAGGCCTAAATGGATGGTCACAAGATTCAGTGAACAGGAACCTCCTTTGTCAACACACACAGAGGTAAGGAAACTACAGAGCCTAAGTCTTACCAAAACAAAATGCCCCTTTAACTCTTGGCCCATCCCTTATTACTGGATTAAAACAGGAAAACAGACTTCCTCGCATCAAAGAATTTCGTTCTTATTGCATTAATCATTAAAGAGCATTATATATGCTGGAGATTTGTCAACCTGCTTCAGGGCTATAGTCATGCACCGCCATTATTAGAAAGTGAGGGAAAATGGAGTCATAAATACTCTCTTTCAAACAAAGATCAAAGTTCTTTATAACATCTTTTCAGGGAAGCACTGCAGCACGGAGTCAGCATGAAGAGTGCCGCCGATATTTCCCAGAGTACCTATAACAGCCTGCTCTACTCTGTCTTTATTACGCCTTCTGTCAGATCCATCTATTGTAGTTAATAATTGATGTTGTTGTGTTCAGAATATGAGCATATGAATATCACTGCGTTGATTTCTTTTACATAATAAAAAAGAAAAAGGCGCTGAAACTGTACAAGCCATTTTCGTTTTTCCCAGCAAATATTTCACTCGGTGAAGTGTCAGTATTAGTTGAATGGACACTGTTAAGCATAATTCTTAATACCATTTCCCCCTTAATATGCATTAATTTTTTATATTGAGACAGCACAAACTGGAAGACATGATCTTGGCATTAGCAGTGATTTTGTCAACATTCATTTTTTAATTAAATAAATTACTAATCATGCAAAATATGTTTGAGAAGTAATTTTAAATAACATTATTTGCATGGCAAAGGGCAAACTTTCATTGAACTCAAAAAAAAACTACTCCAAAGAGGCTGCACTTGAAAGTGTCCTCTTTTCACAAAATCTTAGTTCTAAGCTGCTGATGATAAATAAGCTGAAAAGTGTGTGGTCAGCCACACCTGAGGGGGCACTGTGGTTCACTTTAGCACAGCTTCAATTATCAAAGGTAATGAGTTCATCTCAGGTTAGCAGTCTGTGGTTATTCAGAAACAGGAACACTTTACTAGGATGCTGTTGACATAAAGCTCGCATAATGTTATCATTAGCATGGAACGCAGCTTTGTCATAAGAACTCATGAACAGACATGTAGCAATTTGAAATATGACAGATGATTTCATGGGAATACTGTTAAGAATGATACAGTGGTAAACATAATTATGCAAGCTGTCACACTGTGTTACTCTTTGGCACATATACTTCTCTTCTAAAAGAAAATTTCACTTGTTCTGACAAAGCATGTAATTAAAAGAACCACCAGTACCTAATCAGCATATACTGCATTACACGGGATGGTTTTTATGGAAACCTGATATTCCAGCATAAGTTTGATAAACACAAGTCTTAATTTATTCAAGTTGTTCAGTTTGGATGTAAGAAATGTGAAAGTCTTCTCTCATGTTTTAGGAAAAATTGTTGAATCAATATTTTAGATATTTGTGTAAACACACAAACGCACACAGCAAAATAAACACATCAAATCAAGCCTCTGCGTTGATTATTTAAAAACTGAGATCCTTCTTGTCTCTCCTGCACACCCGCTTTTAAACACACTTGATTAAAATTACCGACAAGCGTATAATAATGGTAACATTCTAGAGTCACATGACACAATGACATTTACAAAAACTATTCACAGCTTCAAGTGATACCAATGGTAAGCAAGCAGAATCAAAATGACTTAGAAACCAACACACTTGGGTGAACTCAACACAGGCACGAAAATGAATGTAAATCTTTGGGCCAAATTCATTTCTCTGCACAAGTCCATTTTGCACACACGTATATCTCTCTTTAAATGGAGCTGGAGAGATGCATAGCATGTTGGTTAGGGAGCTGCCTTTGTAACCTCAAGGCTTAAAGTTCAGCTACCTGGAATTGCATTGCTGTTGTACCCTTGAATAAGGTACTTAACTCAAATTGCCTCAGGAAATACCCAGCTGTACAAATGAATGGTGTGTGTATAAAAAAATGTTAACTGTGTAAGTTTCTTTGGATAAGAGCATTTGCTAAATGCCTAAATAGTAATATAATCTGAGGTTTTTTGCATGGAAGGGCTACCAGGAAGTCCAACGACATTATAATTAAAACCGATATCAAGTATACAGGCTAAAATGTTGAAGGCAAAAATCTCATTCATCCCGTTGTGAGCGGATTCTTACGGGTATGGCTGCAATGATTGTGGGCGTATTATATGTGATTTCATTTCAAGTTAGTGACAGTTCACTGGCACAAAATGGCAGTCTAAACAATGGCTGTCCTAAACAGGCCAACCAGACACGACAAAAAGCACAGCTCCATGGGCCTGGCAGTGCTGCTTCACTAATCTGCCAAATGTATGAATAACACATCAGCATTTTCATAAATGTACAAATTGTCCACTCCAACTTCCCTTAGTTATCATAATACTTTTACAACAAAACAGAAGAATGGCATAATTATTTTAGGACAATACATTCCTACCAGGACTAGTGCTAGTAGCATGAAGAGAGGGTTTAGCTGAAGTATGAAATAGTTTTGAGCAAGTGAAAAAATGTAATATTTAATTATTTACAATTCAAGAGACAGCATAATGTGGGTAGGCTGAATATGGGTATCAGGGTTAAATTTCCAAATGGTCGATTTTTGTTGAAATATGATAGAATACGCATAATGTTCTTATGTTTTTTCTTAATTTCCGCATGTGTTGAGAATTCAAGCTTTGCATAATTGTATATTCACCATTCCAGGAGGGAGTGGGGGGGAGTCAATCAATCAAAGATAGACTTTGGAAGAGCAGGTACTCCCGTATGGTTTTGTTTTTTTATGTATTTATTTTTTTAAACTTTTGAATTTTTCATGCAGGCACTCTTTCTGCTTGAGGGATGGTGAGGACTCATATTTGTTATCCCTAGTTTTGTGTCTATTTTTCATTGTTATATTTCTAGCGGAAAATTCCAGAAACTCACAGCCGAAATGGATTAGGTGTGCAGTGTTACAGGCTGAATCCAGGTCTTCGCTTGGAGAATTGAGGCCTTGTTTATAAGCTGTATGTATGTGCAGATTTCTGCATAAACCGAGCATAGGTTCAACAAGAAGCCATGATTTATCAAACCGTACCTTCATGTGGAAACGTGTTTAAAACTCAGACCATCAGTGTATACAACAAATGGCTAAAATGTTACACTGCAATCCACAAATGCATTTGTAAAGTTATAGAGATCTGGTTGGATGCACTGGCTATTCACAGGACACCACTGTACCGCTTGGTTCCAACAAGTAGCAGGAAAACATAAATATTTAATGTCACTAAATTAGCCATCTCTGTATAATATGATTCTCAATGATTTCTCAATGACAGTCCACATCCTAACCCACAGCTACCCTCCACACTTGGGCTTTTCAAAGCTTTCCAAGCTCTGGCCTTCTTTGAAAGTATCAAAGTAAGGATCTCATAACAGTTTCAGGGTTTAAGTGTCAGGGGGTACGCCAAACCTCCCATGTCATATTTTCAAGTCTGTTTTAAGCCTTACCTGTTTAAAGGTAGGACTACCTGCAAATTCTTGTCTGTCATACTTTTCCCTCATTGCCAGTGTAATGGTGTTAAATCAGGACAGGCCCCTGGCAGCACCTGTCTGTACCTGTCTGCTGTCCTTTTACTAAAATAAGCTTCACAGACCTCTGTTCTGTTAAGAGTACTCAGTTTCTAGATCTTAAACATCATTATCTGCTCTGTCCTTAAGACTATACAACTCAAGAACTTTCCCCAAGATTGTAGTTTCATCCTCAGTTCTATAAGTAGGTTTTTTTTTTTTTTTTTTTTTACTTCATGACAAAATACTACAGAACAAGAGTTTGTTTTAGCAGTTTCCATCATGCCATTGGGCAACTTGGCACTCTCCTCTATAAATTCTCTTCCGTTCTCGCTTAGGGCTCTGAACAGATGACAGAAGATAAGAATTAAGCATTAACAGCAATTATAGAAGAGACTCTTTCATGATTATTGCAGAAGTTAACTGCAAAAAAATGGAGTTAAAATAATGTTGGATTATGTAATAAGTGTATTTCTCTTTATTTCCTCCATACTTCCCTTTATGTGCTCACTCACTAAAAGTGATCTTTGTTTCAAAATGGAATCTGTATAGGAATCACAGCATATTACCACAATAATGAAGAAAGTCCTCTGTTCTTCTACCACGGAAACCATCTCCAGTATTTCAATGGTAATGTTTGCTTGTTACTACCTTGCTATCATACCGAGCCCTGTATTTATGTGGGTATGTATATTTATATTTATCCTAATTTCCTTGAAAAATTACATGGCAGGGAGCAGGTGCTGTTGGTTTCAACAAGGCAGCCATTAAGAATTATATAGGGCTTTGAAAACACAACTTTAATGGTTAGCTGAAAAGAATGCAGGTGTTCTTTTGAAGAACTCAGAAAACCTTTTTGTGGCATTATAGACATCACGATAAACAGCCTTTCCATTCTAAAACTGGAAATCCTGGCTTCATTCATAATTTAGTATGCAACACAACTAATGTGGTAACATTACAATACATTACACCTCTAACACATGACATAACAGGTCTATACTAATACTAAATGTCTGCAATATTCACTGGAATAATTTTTATCATCCTCTGAATTCAAGAAGACATTTGAAAAGACTTATGACTTTTGGTGTGTGCAGTTAATTATGAGTCTTATTTTACAGGCTTAATATGAGGTTCGAGCTTCTTCTGATACACAACAGCATTGAGTTACATCACATGCACCTCAATATGTGTGAAGGAATGGAATAATAAAAGGCTTCAGACACTAAGAACTGTGTGACCAGTGCAGAATGCTGCCTGATCACTGGCTTTGTCTGAGAGTGACACTTAAAGCGACTTTAAAAAGAGACAATCAGTAGTTATTGCCACCAGACAATAGTGAAATATCAGAATGTGTTCGGGGAGACATTTCTGAGCGTTCTGCTCTGCCACGCAGGTGATAGGATGGCACACATAATTATCGCTGCTATAACAACCTGTTGCTAGGACGCAGACTGCCAGTTGAGCTCAAGAGAACTTTAGTGCTCAGTTGGAGGAAATGGGTGGGGAGTGGGGGGTGGGGGGGGGGCAAGCAGACAGGACAAAGGATAGCTGCAGTGTTGTATTTTTACGTTGCAGGTTAGCATGTATTATTATTTCACATGTGCTTATTCTATGCCCTTTTGAGAAAATAAAACATATTTTCATGGTCTTCACCAATGCTTTAGCGACATTCACCATTCAGTGACTATTCAGCTGCTACCTGAAATAGAAAAGTGGACTAAATAATAATATATACATTAAGCAAAAAGTTTGAAAAAACTAAGTAAGAATAATATGTCCAGCTAAACAAATAAAGATACAGGCTTAACAGGGAGAGTAGACTAAGTAGAGGTATTTTTATTATCAGTGAGCACTGATACCTGTAAAAAAAAAAAAACAACAGCACGTAGTTATACGACAGGAATTCATGGCTGCATTAATGACCTGGTTATGCAACAACGTCAACTGTCTCCTTGGAGAATTTTTTTTTCAAAAGATAAGCCTACTGCCAGTCAAAGTTAATTAATGAGAAAAGTTCCTCTGTACCTCTCCAATTAAAGGGCTTCTTGCCCAGCAGTTCACATGCAATTGCCAGCTGAAGAGTCAATTAGCGGCGTTAGCTGTGGGGTGTTAGCGGTCTCTGACAGGAGCCTTGTCCTGGTCAAAATTCCCAGGGACACAAATGAACTACAATTCCCAGTGGTACTCAGATGACCACTCAACTCAACTGGGCATTTCTCTGTACTTCCAGCAACGTGCCAGCCTTCTGCCAGCAGTTACGCCAACCATGCACTGATAGCAACAAGCATCTTCCTACATCTAAATACATGTAAAGCACATGTGTTTTGATTGATTGGAGAGTATTAATATCATAAAATTCTGACTGGCATTAATGCTAGCAAACCATTAAAAGTTTGTTTTTGTGGCAAAATCTCTTGTTATCAATTACCTTCAGAAGATATGATCTAATAGAAGGAAACAATGATGAACTACTGTTTTTATATAATTTTATAAAAATTTTGACCCTGAAAACCTTACTGTACCCCACTATCTATCTCCCTTTTGGGGTAAACAATTGGGGGTGATATTTAAATCGCTCTTAACTCCTCTGATTACAATTTGTGTTCTGTTTAAGCCTGAATTATTTCAACAGTCTCCTGCCAAGGCAAAAACGCTTTTATATAATTTTCATCAATTAAAGTTTTTACACATAATGCTCTGTGCTGCACAGGGGGTGAAGGACATGTGAAACAATTTGCAATTAATAAAGAAGCATAAAGCTAATTGACTCTTCCACTGCTTCTGCTGCCTGTTTATTAGCAATTCACCTGTTTTTGTCTTATTGATACAGTTAGAATTTTGATTTCTTTTCACCAGTTGTTGTGCTTGATTTCATGGAGGCAGTATTGAAGATTGTTAAAAAAAAGTTGTTTGTGGAATTCACATAAGCTCTGCAACTGTTTCCATATGATGTGTCAGCAGAAGTGCAGTCATAGAGGCATGATGAAAACTGACATTCACATGTCACTTATTATGTCACTACAATGAACAGATGACCTCATACTGAGTCCCTGTGAAACTGCTTTGTCACTTTGCCATTTTTTTTTACAAAAATATGTTTTCTTTGCCTGCCCAGACATTCTTATAGTCTGAGGTATGTAAATGCGTATAAAGGATATTACTATGGGCATATGGTTGCATGCTATGCAAGTGATCTCACATAATTGTGTACTAAAGGGTTGACTTACTAAGTTTCCAAATATAGATTATTATTTTGCATGTGTACCCAAGTGTTTGCATGTGTTAGTTTCTCACTCTGTGGGTGATCAACAAAGAGTAATTACCTGAACGATGCACAACGATGTCAACCACAAACAGCCATGTGTAGGCATGCTTAACTGAGAAGTTTTGCAGGTTGTGGAGGGATCTTAACCATTAAAATGACATAACTTTGTGCTGTGGTTTCAGGAATTTACCCATTCTCCCCATCTCACAACTTCCTTTACAGACTGGCTCTAACATCCTGTTTCCACAGCAATTCTGGTTTCAGAACCAGTGAAACAGGCTAATATAAAAATTTGTGCATTTTGTTATTCCAATGTTGTCAAACCATCCAAATTTGGAACGGTTATTTATTGGGCGTTTAGTTTTCGATGTTACAATCCCATGAAAATCCTACTACAATAAAGCTGAGGCCACATGCTAACGACAAAAAGAGCTATTTGATACTGTTGCTGCAGCAGAGCGCAAAATTTCGATCTGGAATAGAACCACAACAGCACTTGCAATGAAGCTGAACAATACCTTAATTCACTTGAAAGCTGTAAACTGGCATCAGCGCATAACCAATATTATAGACTTGTTTCTGTTTGACATTTCAAAAAGATTTACATGACCGGAAAACGCAGGTTCAGTCAGGTTAGTACCTGCTCCCTGTTGAAATACACACACCATTACCATTAGACATGCTGCTGAGAAATCTCCTGGAATGATCCCACTATTTTGCAAGATAGCATAGACACATCTGATTAAGCATTTTTAGTCAAGATAACCCCCAAAAATGGGCAGTCCAGGGATCTTTGAATTTTAAGACATGCAGTCCTCATGACACCCTGTTAGCTGTTTACCTGGAACATTTTGTCGGACGTAGTAACAGCTCTACACATGATTTTACACATGAACACACTTAATAATCAGGCCCTAAGCGTGTAGAAGATATTTTGGAAACTGTTGCAACGCCAAGTGTGCCCTCCCAGAGGAAAATTGTCATCCCTTGCCGAATCCTGTTTTTCCAGTGCAATAATTAAAATTAGTACACCTTTTAAAAGCGGCACATCGAGATGCGGCTGTATAATGAACGCGTTATTAAACACAGTGAAATTGTGGCTATTTTTAGAGATGGGCGGACTAGGCCTGAGTCATATTCCTTCTAAATTGAAGAGAATGGAGAGGTGAAGTCGCTTGCTACCTACTCCATGATATTGACTAAACCAGTGTCTTCATTTCCTCACTGAGTTGCACAACAAAGGTTATTCCACCAGCATACATAACATGTATACTTCTGGCTGTTACACAATGGACACAAGTTATTATATTACATAATGGTGTAGTGGTAACTGAGATGGTGGGCATAATGTAAGTCCCAAGCCCATGTGTATTAATGGTAATAAGGATAATAGGTGGGTATGGTATCTGAAGAGGTGGGCATACTGTAACTCCAAAGCTCATATGTATTATGGTAATATGGTAATAAGCTAACACGTGGGGGTGGGTATACTTCATACATCTGTTTATACTCTCAACTTCACTCCTGATATTGCCTCTTATAATTTTATATACACACATTTGTGAAACTGTGCACTGATAAACTGCTTCAGGTGAGCAAACAATTCATAAATGACATTGAAATTACTGTTAACAAACCTGTTGTTGATGATGGACTACATCAAAGCTCTTTAATGGTAAAGATATGGTAATTTAAACAAAACTAATGCTGTGACCTACATTTTAATCAATCCATCTGCATTCCTTTCTTCCAGAGATATCAGAAGCCTGTAGAATATAGTGGTGATGAACTCACAACACAGTGAAAACTGACAGGAATTATCAAGCATATCCTGAGTTACTTGCAGGATTTGGCCTTTTGATGAGACACAAAATTTGAAAGAAAAAAAAAAGCCTTTTCTTCAAATGGCTATTGGGGAGCAACATGTACCACTTCCATTCTGCACATTTCTGTATACACAAGACCCACCACCAAGTGATCACTATTTGGGGTAGTCCATTTGCACCTGTCCAAATGGAGACTCTCAGTTTTTGGGTGCTGGGGGAGGGGGGAGCATTGTGTGAAGATTATTTCACATATTCAGTTACGTTCCTGTCATCCATGTTGATGGAGGTCTTGTATGGACATGAAAGTTGTTTAAAATGTACATGATCTCTGTCTGCCTAGAATACAAAGTCAGGGGTGTTGTGTTTAAATAACTGTGTGACTGGATACCTTCAGTATTTTTATTTCTTTGCTGTTGTTTAGAAAACCCACATTTTTTTATTAAATAGGTCTGCCTTTTATTAAATTTCGGTCTGCATCTTTTTAATATTCACTCACAAAGGTATATGAAGCACACAATTTTGAAATTATATTTTTCCTAAAATGGTTGAAGTGAAGGAAGAGCAAGGGCAAACCACACAAATGCTAAAACATGACTGTGCTCTTCAATATGCAGGCATTCACAGCTTATTATATTCGTCTCTCTCTAACGCTGGGGTTCGACTATCTTCTAAGCTTTTAATGAGCCAGTGGCACACACCCTTAATCAGCCAGGAACTGCAATAACATGTGGGGGTGGGGGGGGTTGGTTGATATTCATATGTCACAAGGTTATGCAATCGCAGTGTCACACAGGGCAGCTGAGGGCCTCCGTGGTCCTTGTTGGCACCACTGAAACAATTTACAGCAAGCTAAATGCTCAGCAGCCAATTTAGTTTGCGACAAAGGCTATGAAAACACAGGCCCGAGAGAGGACCTTGGACCTGAATTGAACTAATGAGCAAAATAACATGGAGGGCCATATTTGTGTTAACGTGTGAAAGGTTGTGCGTACATTGCAGGTGGTAAAGGCCACAAGAAATGGAGAAATTACAGACTAATCACAATGTATTATGCTTGCAATTAATAATTATTTGGCAGTGATAGTGACAATTGGCTCATATGCAATACTTTCATTCATATGGAATGCTGGAATTATTGTCCAGTCTGCTCAGTTGGAATTAGAGCCAGTCAGAGTTAACATGAATAAACACAAATCACAAACACGTCACATTACATCTGAGCTATAAGGTCAATAAGGTCAATTCAACCCCATCATGATTTTGGACTTAAGTTCTAAAATGTAAACTTAAACAGAATACCTCGGATTCATGACTTAATTAATATATGATCCTTTTTTAAACTGTTTGTTCACTGGTACTTTTAATGGCTGATTGGTCAATGCATGGTTCCAGATGTTTGTATTTTCACAATAGACCATAGCTGAAAACTATTTTAAGTGCAAAAGGAATATCATGACAAATCAGTAATATATCACCATCCATTATAAAGGATGTTAATTCTGTTGCTATCTCTGATAAATTGGATGGTCATACAATTAATTTCAATGCAAAACAGATGTGTTAACAAATCTGTAAATGCACTTGTTTACAAAGATGTTAAAAATTGCATGTGGTAACATCGAGACTATCTACAAAGGTGAAGCAAGCTAACATCAAGGTCAGTAATGAAGATTACCAAGTCAGCTTGTGGATGACAGTTCAGGATAATGACTCCCAGCAGTAAAGAAAATTAAAATCAGCACATAAGCAACCCTTTAGTTACCTTTCCATCAATCTGCTCTCGACAGCGAGTAATTTTCTGCCTCGAAATGTACGAGAGCAGTTCTGGTACTCATGGCTGCCAAGGCCTGGCTGTTCATTAATTATTTTGTTTGTCACAGGGGAGATAATTAAACCAATCAAGCTCAGCCGCTGTGATTTTGTCTTCAAGGATGTAGTTATACATTCTTGATCATAGCTGGAAAAAAATTTTTGTCATACATTTTAGATTCCCATTGATTTTTATATGTTGAGACATTTTGTGCCTGGACAAAATAATCTGAAACTTTGAGACGGAGCAGAAGGCAAACGTGAGGAGCACAACCCAATGCTCGAATGTGCTGAGTTCAGGTGTTGCAAGTAACAAGATAGCCATTGTAAGAGCTATTTTTCACCAGTTCACAATGAGCTATTCATATCTCTAAGTTAGACCTTTCAGTCATTCTCTGCATATAATAAGAGCCCAATGCAGACTCAAAAGACAGAAGATCACGATCTAACAATAGTTCAGGGTTTATATTGGAAATGAGTATGCTCTGTCACATGTAAACCCTAAACAAGAATGAACATCTAAACCGGAGAAACCACAATGGGAAATAGACTAGAATAAATGGTGGCTTTATCCAAAAGACCACAAAAGACAGCTATGCCATGTGCGTGAGTGAATCCACGGCGGATACACACCTGACAATCACGCCAGCAATGAATTCTGGCTTGAAAGGCAAAAACAGTCTACATTATGTCAGCTGGCAGCTTATGTCAGTTGTAATGGCATACAATATTAGTCTGGGAAAGTAATCAATTTCCCATCATTCATTCACCTGTATCTGTAAATACCTGCATGCCACACAAACAATCTTTCCACCAGCCATTCACTGACAGCCATGAAAGAAACCCACACATTCGATTTCTGTGATTTGCAGTCCACATCCTGGCAACCCTTTCATGTGTTGTTCACACTGTGAGTCTAAATAAATACTGTCTGCTATCGTCCAGTCTAAATGAAGAATCACATAATAGCATACTTCATTTAGCAACACATTAAAGGTGTGCATGTAAGAAACGTATATATTATTTTAGACACTAGGAAATTCACAACCCCACTACAACAGTGAAGCTACAAATGATGCAAATGGACAAATGTAACTACTTGGTCTAACAATAATAACCATTATTCAACATTTTATTAACTATTGACATGAAAGGAGTCAGATAGATGAAGTGATTTTAGTTGCTTGTATAGAAAAGCAAAAATGGAGGTCCACACCTGCATTGAGGTCTCTATTGGCTACAGAAAAGGGCAGAGCAGCAAAATCTATGCAAAAAAGTTTTATGCAAGAAAGTTCTAGAAAATATTTCCTAATATAGCTAAGTTATGGCATATGGTGATATTTCATCTGGCTGTTTTTGAAAAGGTGGAGGATAGTCTCTGCTTATAAATGATCTGTCAGAGGTAACTGCTTTAGTTAAAATGTCAGGTCATTTTTCCAAAACCAAATGAAGCTTGTTAAAGGTTTTGCTTTAAAAAAGCAACTGGAAAGGATTGTCTATGCATAGTAAAATAGGATTTAGAAGAAAGTGACTATGACACCTCAATTATGAAATCATTTATAAAATATTTTTTTTCAAACAGTAAAAGTTATTAATTCATATGACAATGAGTTTAATATGGAGCATACATTCAGGTTGTGTTCTGTGGACTGTCACGGACATAACGCTGTAATCCCTGTCTGGCATTGTCTAGACACAAAGATAACCAACAGAATCAACAGACGGACAATGGTGAGGAAGTGAATTTAAGTTCTCTGTCCTATTTAATGTGGTTGATTTCCTTTATTTTAAAATCACAGCCATCACCTGTGTGGCACACCACGTCTCTCCATGTTCTTTGTGGCTGTTTGTGAGATTCTTTTAAACAAGCTTTAGTTTAGACACCTCTTGCTATATGTTTTTTGTGAAGGGTGAAACGCATATAAACTGAAATCTGGATCTTTCATCAGCCCTTCTCATTATGTATTCACTTACAATTATTGTGCTGGACCATAAAATAAATATCAACATATTCTAAAGATGCCATAGGTTCAAGTGAACCTTTGGAGTCACATTTGACTAAATATAACATTTGCAGTATTGAAATATGCTGAACAGGAAAAAAAATAAAACTCCTCAGTTTGGGGTCTCACAAGTGTACAGCCCCAGGGCAGACATTTGCACAGACATGCATGTACTAAACCTAGCAATGCTAAACAACACTAAAGCCAAACTAATGTTAAATTCATCACTTTCCAGGCCAACAAAATTCGACATTTAATGTCATCCAAATCTTCAGACTGAGAGAGGCCTGAATTTGCCTGTAGCAGTTATCCTTGTATCGTTCAAAAAATCTGGTCAGTTCAGCTGGTTACATCCCCAGGGGGAACCGTTCCCTTCAACACAGAGCCACTCAGAGCACTATTTGAAGAATTTCAGCTCAGATTACAGTAAGCCTCACTCATCTGGAACCACATTAGGAGGGGCCTACAGTGTAAACACCCAAAAAGGCCTAGAGAGAGAAAGCCCATTAAAATACATACACAAAATCCATACAGTTAACCTTTAGTGGATCAACTCCTCAGACGGCGAACCGGTAGTTAGTTTATTCTTGGAGGTAATTTAAGCACTAGAAACTTCCATCATTTTATGGGTCAAAGGTCAGCTTAACCCCAACACACTTACCACAGAATTGGTATTCAATTAAGGAAATCAGCATTACATATTTTCTTTACTTTCACAGCATTTACAATTAAATTATGCAAATGGCGTGCTCTGTGATGGTGCGTAATTAAAGAGCTTGTTTAATGTAGAGGTGAGGCATTATGGGGAGACTGTGTGATTCTGGGGGGCCGTAGAGGGCACAGCAGGGGGGGATCGGCATCACGCCCCACTCAGATTTTTTTTTTTTTTTTTTGCCCACTGCACCAGGCCAACCCCGCCTCATTCGCCGCTTGACAGAACGCCGCCGTGATGTCTCCTTTTAAAATGCTGCCGGGGTAACCGAGCCACTGGGAATGCGTTGCGAGAAAAATCTGGCTCTGGAGAGTGTCGTCACCCCCTCAGCGGCTGATGCCACGTTTAGAAGGAAAAAGGAAACACGCAGCCTTCTCTTCCCACGTGAGTCGCACATAGCAAAGAAACGAGAGCGGGCTCCCTAAATAAACGAGGCACGCTGTACATGCTGTGCGTGAATGAGCATAACGTCCTTTCTCCGAGCCGAAACTGCGTATGAGTAAGCACTGACACTCCCTGTGAGTTTTGCTCATGTGGGAGACTCTCAGACAGGACTTTTAAAATCGGAATGAAAAATTACAACAGTCAGCAATTCCGATGGTGGTTATAAAGTTTTTTCTACACATCAGATTGGGCTGGAGAATAAAATACCATGAAGAGCAGAGATTGGAAGTGTGAGGTTTTACTCAATGAGCTGTCTATAACAATTCCAGAACCAATCAAATGGTTTTATTCTCCACAGATTCAGTCAGAATATGAAGAATGACTGTTGGAGGATGTTGTATGTAGCCTGTTAGGCCATATTCAAAAGAGAAGAACGTAAACATTCTGCATGTGGGAAATGTACTGATCAAAGTTTATGAGGACCAAGGCCTGTGAGTGGTCCTTGGAGTAAGGACGGCTGTCGGTGGTTTAGCTGTGCATATACCTGTTGGGTGTTTGAGTCCCAGCCCCAACTTAACCAGCTATGGCCAGAGGTCCCCATGGGTCAGGTAATAATTACCTTACCCTTGCTCGGGGAAAACAGTGGGTAGGCCAGTTAAAACTCATTAACCTCATGGTTTGGCTGTCTGGTGACCTCTTCTGGTCAGCCAGGCACCTACAGGTTCATAAACTGAACATAAGCTAACTATATGTTACTTTGATGACATAGGCAATGTGTGACCGGCAGTATCTGATTTGCACAGCAGCAAGCCTTTGCCACGTGAATTGGATGAGTCATGTGTGCGACCACTTCCTCCTGATTCAGAGTGAGGAGGCGAGTAGTGGGCGGGGCTGATAATTGGAGTGGGACAAATCTTTCATTTCTGCTAGATACCCAAGATACCCTGTACATGAGTCTGAAATTACTGCAGAACGTATCTTTATATATCTTACCAAAAGGTTACCACGTGGCTGAAAACACATACACAGATATTAGAAAAGATGAGATTTGCCAAATTCATATTGCAATGGGAATGAGGTGAGAAAAGAACTCAGCGGGGGCCTGGAAATTGAGGGAATGGAAATCAGGTAGCAGATTTGAGAGAGCTGCTTAAACTATGGCATTTGTGTGCTGCATAGCCTCACGATTTGGCATACTGATCCCAGATGAGACAGTGGGCAAATTGAAATCAAATACACTTTATCAATCAAATGCACATTATCAATTCAAACAAAAACAAACTTTACATGGACACTTTCTCGCCAAGTTTCCTTGGGTATTTTCTATTTTATTGGAGACAATCAAACAGGTCCTTTGGAATCTGCTCTTTTCACTCTAATGTAGAATAACATAATTAGGCTGTTGAAGAAAAAAAAGGTCGTTTCCATTGAACTGAATTGCAAATGCTGCTAAGTATGTTTGATTGAACCTAGCCTATTGCCTCTATGGCCTTGACAGGGAGGCTTTCTTTGAATTTCCTCATTAAGAATCCAAAACTCCTAGAAACACTACCTGCTGCAGTAACCCTGTACGTGGGCGATTCCTACATAAATAAATCACCTAATGGCTTCCTTGCGAGAGCAGGAATTTAGCGGATAGGAGGGTGCCTCATCGTTTAATATCGATCCGCAGTTAATAATGCATGGCCTTTGATTTCTCTGCATGGTGAATATTAATAATTCATACAGTGGATATTACTCTCGGTGATGTTTATGTTACAGCTGCTTCATAACATGACAAACGAACGGAGAATGCCACCGGAGATCGACGTTCGCCCATCGCCTCACGGGTTTGAGGAAATGTGATTTTGGAAGAAAACGCCTGTTGCTGTTTTAGCTTGTGCAATGCTTTCACAATGCTGGTTTTGATATGCAGGAGCTGAAAGGACTGGTCCGTCACACACACATTTTTATCGACTGATAACAGAGAAACTGTAATAAAGTCGGAAGCGGAGGATGTTTTGATTGATATCGCTTGTGGCTTACATCAGCCTGTACACTGACAGATTATAATCAGTTACTTGGTCCTGATCAGAATTTTTATGACATTTTCACCAGTTTATTCATGAAATTTGACAGCAAATTCAGTGACCGCACATTCATGGCTGCAGATTATTAGACCTATAAAAATCCCAATGAAGAAAATATTTTGCATAGTAATATTTTGTATTTTTTTATTGATCAAGAGTTCCCTTGTTTGCTAAACCATTTGTTTGACTTTACACAGACTTAATCACGCTGATGGGGAAATGAGCGATCCCAGAAATGACATATGAGGGAATAAAAATGGATCTACACAGAAATATGACAGCATTCAGTTTGCTGAAAACCAACCTGCATTTGCTCCTTTCATATAAAAACTTCGGAACAACAGGAGGATGCAAATTCTGTTTTAAGGTCTGATCATTTTCTAGCCTACTACGACCTGTTTTGTCCAGCCTTGTATTATCACTGCAGGATGTACCTGTTTACTGGGGGGTGTCGGCGGGCTTCTTGGTGGATTACACATTTGCAGGTCCATGAGCGTTACAGGCCACATTATGCTAACTGCTAAATTGAAGAACTTGGAGATTTTAACACCAGCTAACTTCTGTGCACCAGAGTAGAAGGAGCTGAAGAGGCTGTTCCACCCCCACTGCAAGCTCGTTGGGGAAGCAGGAGCAGGAGAGCCCCCTAGAGGCCAGGCTCAGTGTCTCGTCTATCTTTCCCTTAAATCTCCCTGAGTTCCAGGAAGCTCAGCGTGAGAGAAGAAGCTTTACTTGTACATCAGAAGGCTGCGGGAATGGATTGCTATCACAAATACCTGAAATGTAACCTAACCATCGGGGGATATGATTTAATAAAAACAATGATGGAAGGGTTTTTATTGTATTTTTGGTGACATTTTGTTTGAAAAGACAGAGCCTTTTGTGGTTGGAGTGACTTTTCCTTCACTCACATGTGGAGTTCTTTGCTCTTTGTGAATGTCTACAGAAATGAGTCAGCTGTGTGGCAGTGCAAAGCAAATGAATGCTGACTGAGCATGCTCTAGCACGGCTGGCGGATCCTGATTTGTGCAGAGGCCGTGTGACTGGGATCGTGGCTCCCTCAGGCCCCCTTCACGGCACATTTCAGCCAGGGAGAGGGCATGGGGCATGGCAGCAGGGCACAGACTGCAGAGCGCCGTACTCTGTGGGATCAGTGTGCCCACTGGCAATGTGTGTGTGTGTGTGTGTGTGTGTTTGTGTTGGGGGAGAGTGAAGTGACCATATGGACCAGGCCTTCACTTCCAAAACAGTCATCACCGTGACATCTCACAACATTAAGCACATGACAAGCGCCTGCAGCTACAGAAGCTGCGGCCCCCATTTTAATTCAGAACCAGCCAGACTGCCAAACAGTGCTGCCACTCTCACCTGCTGTGACAGCTTCTAAATTGCATTCATTGTGCTGTAAATTACTGTGTTGTAAATTACTATTTGTATTGTGCTGTGGATTTCTGAAAATGGGGGCCAGTTCTCACTTCAGAAGCATGTCAAAAAAAAATGACAAGCTTAGGCCCACTGTAGCTGCATCTGATCCACAGGTCATAGACACAGGTGTCGCTGTGTCTCCACTGGTACTCCTTCAGCATTGTGGCGGAGTCTGCAACCCCACGAGCGACCAAACGGGTGACCTCTCAGGATGCCCGTAAATCCCCTCCAGTATCTCACCGTCTGACGTGGCGCTTAGCAATCTTTCTTCCTGACTCCACTGACACGACAACGCGCATGTACGCATGGAGTTTGTGATGTTTACACACACGCACGCTGCCTGAGATGTAAACACACCCGCAGGGTAAAGACCGCGCTCTGGTCATTCCGCTAACTACGCTGGTTAAGGCGGTGAGTCACCACGACCTGCCGAGTGGTGACACCGTAACCCTGTCACTCAGTCCCATTACGAGAGCCACTTACAGGAAGAAACACATACACTGTGCAAGCCAATACATGGTTAATCACAAACGTTCAATGCCAAAATATAAAATGAATCAGAAGCGGAGCAAGTGCATAAAATTTGTTTTGAAAGTAAACTTTTGTGTCAAAAGACGGTTTCCATGAAATAGTGACTGATGATTTAGTATTATTCAATAAATCATAAAAAGTCAAGCATTTATTTTATCAGTTAAAATAGTTGTATTTAAGTGCAAGGCCAATTCAGCCAATTAGCATTAATGTAATCCAACAGGTATTATAAATTGATAAATGTGTGTACAATATGCTTTTAGTCAGTGTGCTGTTTGTTAAGGTATTGCTTTGAAATTCTCTAATATGTCCTACGTGGTTTTGGAAAATGCAGCTCCACCGAAACCACCAAACACGTGTCCTTTCACCTCAGGTTTTCTGGAGTGTTCCATCCACCCACGCACCGAAAGCTGTGAAATAAGGCAAGGCAGAGGCACACGAGGCAGAGTTAATTAACGGCCCGTCTCTCCCTGCACTTATGCGTTCATACCGTCTCTCAGAGGGCCACGTGAAGGCACACGGCTCCTGAAGAGTGTCACTCAGGAGAGGTAATGAGCTCTTATGCCCTCTGCTCATAATCACACCATTTATGGTCCAAGGCCCGATCAACACGTCCTGCACCGGGTCACATTTTATGAATGACTTTCAGAATGAGAAACACAATAGACTATACAACAACTCCAGCCAAGGTTTGATATGGCTGATTTTTTTATCATACACACACACACACACACACACACACACACACACACACACACACACACACACACACACACACACACACACACACTCACCCGGGCAGAGGAGGGAATGAGAAAGATACAGGTGGTTGAAGACCATTATGTCCCCACCCACTGGCTCCACCCCTTGACCATATAAGGACTTCCAGGTAGTAATAAGGAAAGATGTTGCCAATTCACCTTTTAATTATTAAAGCTGTTGGTAACTCCCTGGTTGCTGTCAGTAGGTATATAGTACCTGTGGGGGGGAAAAGTGTGGAAGCAGTGTAGAACTTTAAATCACGAGATTTATGGATTATAACTTCTTGCCTGGATGGAGGACTGAGATTGGTGTTTGACTGTAGACTGGATGAGTAAAACAAATTTTTTCCCTCCAACCTGAGACAGTTGTGTTCCCTAATAAGTATTCATTATTACAAAGGTTGTTACTGTTCATTTATTATACATAACTGTGGGCCAACGGTCAACACCATTCTTCTTGCTACTAGATAGTATATTGTATATTATATATAAATAATGGCAAGGGCGTTGATGTTCTTATAGCCATAATTTCATTTTTCAAAAATAGGAAATATTTGACAGGGCTTGATTTCCAGCACCATATCTAACTGCATAATACCCTCGACCAAAAATATTGCAAAGAAAATATGTGGATATTCCGTTGTGTTAATGGACAAGGAATGAGAAAAGTATGAAATTTGCCCACGGCTGGCTAATCAACTAATAATGTAATAAAGTTAACATAAAAGCAATCATATTACATTAACCTAACTCGATAACTCTATGACATAATTCACAAAGAGTCCAGTCATTCAAGTCTGCTCAGTGCACACACACGCAAGCACAATCGTCTCTTTTAGTTCTCCCAGATTCATTAGCCGACAGCGTTCCACCCCCACCCCCCGGCGGCTCTTTAAGCCCTGGTTTGGTCATGTGTGAGCCCATGAGGCTGCGTTAGCCGCCCTATCAGGCCTCGTGGGTCCGAGCAGCGCCCAAACCCCCCACCCCACCAGATCCGTCAGCGTCACTTCTCACAACGTGCGAGACACACTCATTATGCCAGCCTCAACACTCCATCAACATTTCATTACTACAATTGTACTGTAATTGCTGGGGAGTTTAGTTACATGTTCAAAGTAAAGGTTATGAATTACCATTGTATCCATTGAGTAAGGCACCTCGGCTCAAAAGTTCAGTACACGTCTAGCTGTGTAAATGGCCTGTTTCACACAAACACGTACCTCAGTTCAAAAACATCCAAGTCACTGCAGACAGTGTCTACTAAATACCTAAATATAATAGTAAAACACTATTGAAATAGAATCTTATACAGGAACCTGTATTCAGTTGGCCACCCCTTTGTCTGAATTTGCCAGTAAAACCTTTTGAAGAAAGAGGACACCTTCTAGAGCATTGTGCCACCATCAGTGTCATGGGGCATTGTTGGATTTGTAGTTTATTTTGTCCCAGTCCTGTGTCCTGATATCAATGCTGAGGAGCCATTGTAGTTTACGCTAGTGATTGCGGAATAAGGTTTCGCTTAGCCAAAACTGGGTAGAGCTTCCATATAGTATCAGTGACTCTGATTTAGACCAAAAACAGCACTGGTTGTGGACAGAGAAGGAGGTCATTGACATCTGAAAAAAATATGTTGTCATGTTAAATTATTGTTATGTTGTTAAAAAAAAACTTTAACTGTTATCTTTAGAGAGGAATATTAATCTGAACTCACCACACCCAGTGCAGAGGGCCAAAAGTATTTCATCTGAATAATGTTCAGTGACCTCTGCTGAGGAGCTAAGATTAGCATCTATGTATAACCAAAGGCAACCATGTTAACACTGTGCCAAGACCATTTTTTTTTACCTCCGCAGTGTTAGCCAGTTTGTTCTAACAAGTACTCCAACAACATCTAAACCCACACAGATCCATTTTACAGTTTTGATCCCAATGATCTCAACAAATAGCTTACCCTTATCATATATTCCTGCCAGATGAAAACATGTCACTGCATGAAGCGGTGTGGTTGAGAGGATGGGAATTTATGTTTGTTGCTGTAGTTTATTGCTATGGGTTCAATTACCATGGCAACATAGCCTTTGTGCACATTTTCCAAAAAAAAAAAAATTGCCTAGAGACAAGGAAGAAAATCTACCCAAAAAGAATGAACCATTGTGCAATGACATCTGTGAACAGAACAAAACTTTCCAAACCCCCAGGGGTTGGATTATGGCACCCCAAAACAAGCCAATCAATACCAAATCTGACGTTGTTTCAAGGGACTGTGGGTAAAAATGGCATATAGATATTATTATTGGATTAATTAACTTTTTACCTTGAGTACAATATTTATTGACTGGCCAATTTTTGGAAGATTCGGATATATAGAACTGTATCTAAAGAAATTCACTCTACTCCCACAGTTAATGTCTTCAGCTCTGATTGGTTCATCATGTTCACTCAATCTATAACTGTAAACATCACTGAGAGTTTCAAACAGAAGCATTGACCTTCATGATGACTGCTTTTTTTTGTTTTGGTGTTTCGTTTTGTTATGGCTCCATTGCATTTTTTGATTATCCATGCACTAATGGAGAGGAACCAAAACAAACAATAACAAAAACAAATAACAGTGTGTAGCGCAAAGGTTTTGCGGGGGGTGAATTCGGTGAAGCGGATATTAGCCTTGGGGAGGCCGATTGGCGCTAATGAGAGCGAGCGCTACTCTGACACAACGCTGCCACGCTTCTCCGCAAGCTAAGAAAATATATAAACAATTAGAGCCCCCATGGGTCCTGCTGAGACCTGCGTCACTCTTGGCCCCCACGCGGTACGGATCTGATGTCCCATCAACTCAGCCTGAGGCCAACGCCAGGCCTAGCAGCGTCGCGGTGCCCTTTTCTTTCCCCAGGGCCACAGGGCGATTATATAACACTTTGCGCGTGATGCGCTGTCAGACCATGCAAAACAACACCAGTAAAAGCAAACAAACCTACCGCTCGTTCTGGGCCTAAGCACAAAGAGACGGCTTTTTGGCACTTGAGCAAATGGCTGTAAAAATAATGACAAAGGCTAGGATTCAATCAAACACGCTTAGTCTCTTTATGGGCAAATGTGATTCAATCAAAACAGACTTTCGTCTATTTAAGGGCATATACTATTCTATTTTAGCATGAAAAGAATACATTCCAAAAGGTATGTTTGCTTGTCTCAAGTAAAGTAGAACATACTTAAAAAAATAATGCAGTAATGCTAAGTCTGAACACTCAATGACGAATAGGATGAATGTTTTGGTTTTGTGCATTTAACTTGGTCTCAGCCAGAACCATTTGTAAAAAGAAACTGACTCAAAAACTCCCACACAATACATACAACAGTTTATATTGCAAATATTCGGGATTTGCAGCATTCTATTAATAATATTGTCGTCTGTTTTGCAAGAACATCTGAATCTTCCACAGCCCACACTTTTGACCTGCAGAGCGATGTCTCATGTGAGACAGAACCATTTCTAAAAGACACGTGTTAGCATCATCACGGTGACAAAGCTGCTGAGTTCTTATTTGAACTTCCCTGCTTATCAGTTTTCTAAATGCTTGCAATTTCTTGAAAAACAGGATTTATCTGGAGTAACAACAACAAATCATTCCCCAGTATGAATACAACACCTGAAATTGTATTTATGACAAACAAAAGGTTACATGATGAGTAATGTACTTCATAGTACTAAAACTGGGGGAAAAAATTACATTGCAATACTATGGTTTGCCTAGGGCTGTGTTATCATAAAAATGCTAACTGTTGCCAGGAGTAATGGTTTCTAGGGGCAACCACTCCTGGCCTTTTTGGTTTTGGGTGGGAAAGTACCTCTCTCAGTTTAACAGAAAATTTCAAACAGGGCCTAACTAAGCTCGGAAGTAGTCACCCTTGAGAGGTTTTGTCTGGGTTAGTTTTGGCATAGTACTTCCCTCAGTTCAAGACATTATTTAAGGAGAATCATGCCAGTGAGGTCACAACCATTAAACCAATCATGTCCTTGGACTACACTTTATCATTCACAGTTCCACAGCTGCATAAACTGTTAAATTCATGTGTTGTCATGGTGCCCTTTGATTGGTGGTAATCAGTGTCAGTGTTAATGAATAAAAGTCAAAAAGTGACATTTTTTGAGGTGTCCCTATATATATCCTTTTTTTTTTTTTTAAACTCGGTCCTTCGGAGAGTCTGTGCATGCTGCTGGTGGTGTATGGGTCTGGTGAAAGGGTAACACAACATGCTAAAATGTCATCCTGTGGTCAACGTGAGTTCTCCCTGTTTGAATGGGTAGCTGCATTAGCTGTGCAGCTCTCCACCATGGCAGGTTTACATAATTAGCTAATGAAATACAGAAATTAAGGATGTTTATGCTTGTGTGATTATCAAACCGATGAGAAAAGGGTTCAGTTTCACAGCTAAACTCCAAATCTCATAAACAACCTTAAGCTTGTCTGACTTCATTGTCTGCCCAGGATTTTAGTTCTGCTCTGTGATCTACAACATTGTTTTATGAAACATAAAAAAATTATATTATATAAAAATAATTATATAAAATTATATTACAGAGGCCTATTGCTGGCAAGGATAACTCCAGTATATACCTTTAAGTCATTCAGCCCATTTGAGAAATAAGAAAGTCTCCCTCACAGTGGATCATTAGTATGGGCCATCACTAAACTCTACAGCTGTGGAGAAACCAACAGGTTAATCCAAGCTTGGTTATGTCCCATGAGACTGATAGGGAATTCACACTCAATAAAATGAACATCTGTTATAGTCTTAGAGGCAAGTCCCAGCTTTTTTTTTTTTTTTTATTAAACAAGCTTAACATTTCAAGCTGCTGAGCATAAAGAGAATATGAGGCAAAACTAATCGAACCCAAGGAGAGGAAGGGTGAGTAACCTCTCACAGACTGCTGTTGGCACACTGCCCAGCAGCGAGCCATGCAAAAAAAAAAAAAAAATCACTGCCAATCAGCTGAGACAGTCCTAACTTGTCATCGCACAGCTCTTTATATCTGAGATAATGAGCTCACCGGGTCCGATTTTGGCAGGGAGAGTTTGTTTGTTTCTTACCTTCAGTGGTGGCTCTGTTCATGATCACCCCTTCTGGTAAGACATTAGCGTTAGCAGGTTGGCAGGGGACCCATGGTGGAGCGGGCATGAAGGAACCGCAGTGGTTTGTCTGTGGGCAGGGCTGGCAAAGGCTCTGAAAGAGATAGATACATGGTAAACACATGCTGGTCCCCCATCCTGCCAGGGGGAAGCTAGGAAGCTGGTACATGGTTAAACACAGCAGATTGGGATTTTTTTGTTTTGGGGGGAGTTCTGGTTTATGAAGTAAATATCTTTTGGGGAAATTATTGTACCATTAGTACAGCTGCACCATGGGGTGGGGGGAGGTTCCACCCCCTCAACCATTATCCACAGTCTGAACTAAACAGATGGAGCTTATGTTACCAATTACAGCAGAACCTCAGAGATACGCACGCAATGGGACATGGAGTCTTTCATAACTCTGAAAGTCTCATGAAAATAAATGCTTGTATACCTCCCTATTGTCTACACTCCAGGAGGACAGCTGAGCAACTGAGGTGGATGCACAGCAGAGGGGGGTATGAATAACATGTTCAAACACGTTTAAGTCTGATTTCATTCAAATCCATGTGGCACAACCAACTAAAGCAATGAAAAATATTTTGGTAACCATATGGTCACCTTAGGAAAGAATAGATTAAGAAAGGAAAGAGCTGGATAGAAGAACACACAAGTATAATTGAACATAAAGTTAGCGCAGAATGGTTCTTGTGGTGCCATAAAAGACTTGCTTCTAGCACAGTAAATGAATAAATGTAGCCATTAACATAACTCTCCTTTGAAAACTTCTTCAGTTCAAAATGGACCGCAACAGGCATGAATTAAGGAAGGAGAGGTTTATTCTGAGCTTTTATTATTAAAGCAATGAGCGGTCACGTTCCGCTTGATGCTAAAAGTCCTGCACCGGTAACTACTTAGCAGCACAATGCAGTGGATTTTTGTACTTTATCCTGAAGAAAGCTTCACTCAGTTTTTCCTTGTTTTAAATGTGTCATGCTCTTTTGTCATCTAGCTGCTTAACCAGGTTAAGTCATATAGCACCACGGGGGAATTTGATAGGACAGGGATCTTGTGTGGGTTTCAGAAAATATGCATGGGGTTGATGTAGCTACAGATTTACTTGTTTCTTTCAAAAGTTCAGATCAAACACAGCACAAAAAACTAATGATACATCTACTCAGGTCACATTTACTGGACTTATACTGCTGGACAAAAAAAAATATATCCAGCCAATCAGATGACAAAGAGGAATCATGTCCAGCCAATCAGCTGTGAGGAGGAAGAAATGAGAAGAAGCAAAGCTCATTTGATAGATCCAGCCAAACATAAGTATCTCTTGGAAACATAAATGGTTGGGAATTGTGCAGGTGTTTTTATTGTGTTATCGTACATTTGCAGGTAATTTGGAGCATGTCAAGTAAATGCATTAACATGACCTGTAAAGCCAGTGCATGGTATCCTTCACAGACTATCTTCACATGAAGTGTGAAGACAAAATCATTCTTACATGTAATTGTCATCTCCACTCTTCAAAAGTATCCATGCCAAAGTTAAGGACAAATGTTGAGTTTTTCTTTTCGAATAATTTGCTGTCCAGTCTGCTGGGGTGCAAAAATTCTCAACATTTGTCCTTCACTTTGCTCCCCTTAAATGCAAATGAATAGGGTTCTATGGCACAATTTACTCCATTTGAATCTGAACTGTTGATTGCTCTTTTTTACTCATGAATCAATCTCTTTTCCGCACCCAAAGGCATACAGTATACAGCCTTCTTACACATGTTCTGCTGTAGTCTTTCATTGGCTTAAAGAGGCCCTCCACTAGGCAGAGTTCAGAATATTTTTTGGCCATAATTTCAAAGGCAAACCAGAGAGGGTCTCACTCCTCTGAACTCTAGGGTATTCCCCTCGGTCTGTAGCTGGTGATAAATTGGGTTATGTTCAAAGGGTACTTTTACCAAAGAGTTAACACTACTACTCTTGCCATGTGATCTTTAATGACCACAGAAAGACAAACAAGAAAAGGAAAGGAAATGGTAAGACCCTCATACAATCCCCCCTCTACACCCCAACCCCCTCCCCGCACTCCAAAACTCCCCAAGGTCACTTTCACATCCAAGCACTGAAGCACTGATTTTATATGCAAGAGGAATCTAATAAAACATGGCAGGCCACAGAACTTTGAGATTCAATACATCCCTGGAGGAACGAGCCGGACGGCCCGTTTAGAATTCTGCTCGAGCATCACTGGCAATGAAGGCTCAGCACAAGGCACTGGGGGTCTCATTCCCGCACACGTGCGCGTCCTCTTAACGCACACTCCACTCTGCGAATGACCTGAATCGGTAATGCCGATTTTCCCAGGTTTGATCCTTTTGCAGCTGGTTACAGGAGACGTTGACTGGGTACCGAATGAGTTCAGGTAACAAGCAAGCCTGAACGAACAGACTTAAGCCCTGAAGTTGTGGTTTTTGTAAAAACCAAGAAAAATATTCAAGCCTGCAACATTCACTGGCTCAGGAGCAAACTGTTATTGAGACAGGAAACAGTTTGATCCTTTGGGATCGTCAATAAGTTTGACATAAGTTTCGCATTTTGCTTGCTTCACACAAAAAAGCGGTGCACTGCAGCCCGTAAGTTTCACCAGCTTAATTGTTTTTCTTATTATGGACACCCCAAACCCACTGCTCAACACTTCAATGAATTATGATGTGCATATAATTTCCAGATTTTTTGCATGAGACAACTCTGATAAATCATCTCCAACATGAACCGCAGGTTGCCAAGCTTAGCTGGTGTTTTTCTGCCCAGGAGTCTTCACATTACCAGCTTTCGTTAAAAATGAAAAACTGTGGTAGCAACATATTTTAGCAAACACATGAATGAATAATTGTTTGTCTTTCTTGCTGAAAGACTGCACATAAACTGTTTGCCTACAGCAGAGCTATTAAAATCCATACAACTGCTGGTTTTCATTCCTCACTTCCAATCCCGGGTTGATTTTGATTTGAGGCCCCAGGTGGGTGGAAATGGTAATCAGTTGCGTTAATCAATTAATAATCAAGTAAATGAGGAAATTAGTGGCACTGCCAGCCTTAACAGGTCTAATTTGGGCTAACCTGTATTATTCTATTTCGCGTAAGTCACTCAAATCGGGCCCTTGAGCCTGGCGTGATAGGTGGTGGTCATACTTACCTGATAATTGATGAATGCAACCAACCAGCCTTACCTGATATCATGTCTAAATCGGTCTGACTGGAGGGAAGGAGCGAAAACCAGCAGTACTATTGGTCCAAAGGATCAGATTTCAATATCCCGGACCAAGAATGCCCTAGCAGTACAGCAAGAATCGATCCTTTCACCTAGTTTTAAAACAGCTACGGTATTGCTCTTTTTACGAGAGTAACAATTAGTTATTCTATTTCCAGTTAAGTGGCTAATGTTGATTTTGGGTGATACTGAATCATGGATTGGCCTCTCTGAACTGTTCTTTATATAAACCGATCTTTACATAATCCTACCTGCAGTAACCATGACGGGCATGAAAGGGATACCGTTGTACTGTCTGCAGCAGCAGGTGGGAGCATTGTCCGTGACAGACATACGAGTGGGGACTGTCTGACATGTACAAAGACTTAAAATGAAAACCACTGGTCTTTAACTTCAACGCATTAGGTATAATGCCGACAACGTCAGCCATGGCAAATGACGGCCGACATCAGACATCGCATGGCCCCGATATTATACAACTGTGATTTATGTCACACGGTGCTCCAGGAATGGCTATACTAAGTACAAATGTAATCTTGTTTCCATCAAACACGTATATTGAGTGTGTACTGAACTGCAGAAAAACCCATACATTCTCGTTTGTCCATCCATACAGACAGACATTGTGAACGCATACTTTGGCTCATGCAATTTGACAGCATATCACTGGTGTTTGGATTACTCACCATGGGGCTTTGTGATTCCAAAGATGAGATGGATGCCTCTGTTTCATTGGGTTGTTGACATTGGCCTACAATCCGTTCATGTTGCAGAGAACTGAAAAGAAAAAAGTCAAGCGTCTGCATAATGATAAGACATCGCTTGTGAGGTCTGTCCTCTCACACGAACCGGTCCAAACACAATACAAATACAATAATCCCCCTGGTGGATACTAACAAAGCAAAAGAAGGAAAATGCAAAATGGCATAAAAACGGAGCTGGTGGTTCGTTCTTAAGTTTTGAATTTATTTTCGGCTTTGCACTGAACCTGATGTTCCAGAGGCTGACCACAGTTCTACAGTGTGACAAAGAAAGACAAAGCAAGTGTAGGATCTGATAAGACCCGATGAATCTTTACTTTAGTGGGTGGAGACAAGGCATACTGCAAAATACAGAGCATTATAGACTTTATAAGGGTATGCGCAATTCAATCAATTAGACTTTAGTCTTTTTAAGGGCATATGGTATTATCTTTCAAAGTGAGAAAAAAAAACTCCAAAGGCATATCTGCTTGTACTGAAAACTGAAATTCGCAAAAAAACATATATGATATTGTGTAAAGCATGTTTTGATTGAATTGCAAGTGCCCTTACTGAGACAAACAGGATTTAACAGCGTCTCAGGCTATGTCTAATGATTCAGCAATTTCTCCAGATATACACTTTTTTATTTTTAAATTGGGTATATGACATGATGAAACAGCATTTCAAGTTTTCTTAAATTATTGTCTTAGGGATATTTCCATAAGTCAGTGCGTGTAGAAGCTTAGCGCTGAAAATCTATGCATTTTCACATACTTTGTCAGAAAAAAAAGTAGTTTTTTGGTTTGAAAAACAAAGGTATCTGAATATGAAATTTGCTAATCATGACATGATGGCTATCACATCCCTGTAAAGTGTTTTAGTGCATTAGGGTTCTGCAGGAATTATACATAAGTGTGTGTCTGCCTAAGCATAAGTGTGTGTAGGCTGGCGATGAAAAATATGACAGGCATCTGGGAGACTTTCTCTTTCCTGGAGAGACCTTGGCAACATGACCTACTTTCCTCTCTCTCTCTCTCTCTCTCACTCACACATGCACAAATCCCACGCCAGTCATCTTTCATCATTCAGAATGCAAAATACAAATTCACAGAAAGGAGTAGTATCCCTGAGCCACAAGCAGGATCCAGACCGACAAACACACACGCACACACACACACACACACACACAAACCTACACATTAACACACGGACATGCACACACACACACACCTACACACACACTCACATTAAGGCACAGACATGCACGCACACACACATGTTCCCTGTGAATGACGCACATCTCTTATCTGTGACACTCCACAGGCCATTCTGCAGCCTTACCCCTGAGCAGCTCCCTCTCACTGTAAATACAGCTAAATTAAATTTGGCTGGCTGAGGTTTTGACCATAACCATCCCAGGCATTAATTTGGCCATCAGGCCCTTGATTGGAGGTGATTTATGTTCAGGCATGTCAGACATTATCATGGGGATATTGGATCCACATGTTCAGCCTACGCGCTGGCCACATCCACTACAGACGTGTTAACATAACGCACAAAGTGCTTCTTATAATGTCGTGCTGTCGCTAAAGGCTAGTTTGGTGCTGAGTGAATCTATACAAACCGTTGGTTTTTCAGGTCACACTCCAATACGGCGTTTCATAGTGATTTGAGGTTAGAGGCAGCTGCAGAACGACGTATAGGCACTGTATCACCCCGACCTTTGTATGAACCGCCTTAAGACTCTCTGGCCAGGAACAAATTAAGTGAGCTTCGTCTCTTTTCAAATGCAATTAAATCAAAATTGACCCTTGTTCATTTTATGGATATATGCTACTCTAGAGGAAGCTGATAGAAGTGGAAATGAGTGTTTAACAGAAGCACAGGTTGCCTTTCATGTGTAAAGAAATACAAAGGAGGTGATTGACTGTATTCTACACTGGCTTAAAGTCATGATATAACTTGTTGCCAGAACCCTTAAATTCCTTTATTTGTCTCAACAGAGTGTGACCATCCTTGTGTTTCTAGTTTGCAGTGATTGAAGAAAAAGAACAGAAGCTGTGGGCAGTTTTCAACTGAAAGCTTGTGTGTCAAATGCATAGGAAGAGCAAATTCTAAACCCGGTGTTTGATATTGACGTTGAAGGCAATGCAGAAGGAGAGAGAGAGAAAGGGAGGGAGGTAAATGGGTGGGAAATGTCGTTTGCATGAGGTAAAGTATAGAAGGAAAATTGAGGGTAGAGAATGACAGAGGCGCTTGGGGAAAAGGCTGAGAGAGAAAAGCGCTGCTTCTCTGCGGCGTATGAATTCGCTGATGCGCTCCCCGCGGAGCAGTCACAGATCAGATTGGCTGTTTTTATGGAGGCGCGACAGGAGATAAACGGGAAAGCGATCGACCGCGGGGCGCTGCCACACGGGGCCCTCCATGAGGTTCTGTGTTCTCTGCCTGAACCCACGTTCTCTCCGCCACGTAGCCATGATGTCGGCCCTCCCTCACATTAAGGGTGCCTCGCGGACGGTTCGTGTCCAGCTCTTTCCATTGGGGCCTTCCTTCTGCATGTGTTACAATGTGGGAAGGGGCCTTATTTGCCAATTGCAATCATTCGTTGTCCTCACGGCCTTGTTCATCAGAAACTACTCAGGGCTTCATTCACTTGAAATTTCTCCAAAAACTCAAATTATCAGGTCCTTCTTTCCTTTCTTGGGTTGGTCCTTGTGAAGTTATCCTCTTTAACAGCTGTTGTGGAGAACATCCAGAATCTTTCTTGAATGTCATTTAGTTATTGTGTGTTTATTATTGTGTGTATTCTTATGTGTGCTTATATGCATGTAAAATGTAAAACAAACATACAATTGCTAAACACATTTGCCTTGTTTTCGGCTGAAATGTGTCATGCGTGAACAGAACATGGTTAAAGCAAGCTGTGAGAAAGAGACTCCACTGGCAAAAAGCAGCCTGACTTCAGCACATACCGCTGTACATTTTGCACACTGGTAAACTGGCTTGTCCGAACGCACAGGGGCCGTAATTTAGTTCTGGAGGGAAAGAAAGGAAGGCACTGTGGCACAGGTACAATTTGTCCCCGTCCAGGAGAGCTTGGATTGGTCCCTCTGCCCCCCATTCCATTTCCCCAAACCACACCCCTGCCCTGCCCCCAGAGATCAACACCCCCACGTTTCCATTTGGCGTCTCCGAGGGAGGGAAGGTTTAGGGCAGAAACCACAATTTACAGCAGTCGAGGGAAGTTATAATCACTAAAAGGTATGCTTATTACTACTCCCGCCGTGCGCTAAAATTCATCACATATGCTCCCAGTCCATTAAATATGAACCATACCGCTAATGAAAAATCAGTCTTTGCTTTCTGCATTACTGAATATATTTATATGTCCCTCAAGTTCACTGTGCGCACTGTACAGTGTATTTATGGAGTTTGTAAAATGAATAGAAAAGGTGCCATTTTCATCGTTGGCATTTGATAAATGTTTTGCCTCAAGCACTTTATAAACAAGCGAAGAATTCAACACCTGAAAACCATCATGGCCTTTCTTATGGTGCTTATTCTGTGTCCAAGGCTGTAGTTTCTATACATACATCAAAAATATACATCATGAATAAGTGCACATACAAACCTGTATCTGATTCAGGACATAAACAAGTATGATTTTTTTTGTATGATATAAAACAAAAGAATCAAAAATAATGATTCAATCAAGGAAGTAAATTATGCTAGGTAGCTGTATGAATAAATTGCAAATTAATCTTTGTTGGTGCTGATGCATAATGGTTAGTATCATTCTGGTATGAATCACATTTTCCATTGTTTACAATGAGGCTGTACAACTATAGCGTAAATGTCACTTACATCACATGACTCTCTGTAGGCCCATTACAGTCCAGGTACTGACTCACATACACATACATTTGCAGTACACACAAACACTAACACACATGTCTACATTTGAATGCAGACACACACATAAATGTATTATGTATACACTATAATTCTTATATTTAAAAAAGTATTTCACTCATATAAACTTATTCACGTATTAAGGGCCAGATTTATCAAAGCTTTTGGCACATGTTAACATTTTTGCACATGCAATTTCAGTGATGATTTGTGATTGGAGCAATAGAACTGCCTCAACCAATCATGCGCTCTCTTGGTATTTTTGCACCAGCAAAACTATTATCCATGTACCAAATGCTTTAGTAAATCAGGTGGCATGCATATAAGCAAGTACTGTAAGATGTAAAGTACTGAAAATCTGCATGCTACAGTAAGAGTCCTCAGAGCACCTGTGTGTGAAACTCTGAGGGTGAGTGCATCACAAACCACATAAATAAGCAGACATTGGTCTCTTTGATGGTGGCATATGGAGTCCCATTTGAGATGTTTGTTTACCCTGCCTTAAAGTGCAGCTAACGTCTCCCATACAAGTCCAGCCACCCTTTGATAATTTAATTTAAAAAATATGTCCCAGAGGAAAGAACAAAAAAAGAAACACAAATTTGTCTGGGTGCACATGTGCTGTTTCCTAGTCTATGCTTAATTTCATTTTAGAATGAAACCCCCCATCCCACTCCAAATGCAAGAGATTAAAACATTTAAATTGTTAAAAAAAGGAATTGAATACATAACTCTCAGGTCCGCAGCTGCTAGTTACTTTGCAAGATAGGTAAATTAAATCTGTGTGGTTGCCAAGACGTTATCTCCCTATCTACAATTCATTCAGCTGCACTCTCACTGTGCAGCGCATTCCTTCCATTTTATGTCCTGGTAGAAATGCCCTGGGTGTATTTTAATGCAATCCCTATAACGCAACATGGAGGAGGACGAGGCCTGTTATTGTTTCTGGTCTGCAGGGTGAAAGGATCCTTCATGGTTGAGGTAAATTTAAGCTATAGAAATCAGCCGTCCGAGTTGTCACGGCTATGCAGTCGATGACGGTAATTGCTCCACCCCCCCCACATACGCACAGCACTCGATGTTAAAAGATGTCCAATTATAGCTTTGCGGTGACAGTGTATTTCAGTAGTTTCATCACCTGGTAACACCTGTGGACAAAAACAACATGTACCGGACCCGTCTCGGACACTCTCCCCAGCTATTAGCGAAAGATTACATCTTCCCAGGTGGCGTGGTGATTCATGATCACAATGGTTGGTCTGTTTGCTTGCTATATTGTAGCGGCGACAGAGAGACAGGTGACTGCTTTGTTAGAGAACAGTGAAGGAGAGACTCGGCACGTACACTTCAGCTGTGTAGATGGTATGAGGATACAATAAGGCTACAATCACATCCTTAACTTATAACGCGTTTGTTTCATCTGTAAAACTGAATATGAGCTAAGTGTTATAAAGCTTGTACAACACCGTCACATTCGCAACACCTGTCATAATCTGTAACAGCTGTGTCTTTATGACAAAAACCATTCCATTGTCATAATGTGCGCATCAATTTGTTTTATGATATGCATTGACATCACAGCCTATGTCACATTTTTAACTTGCTACCTGACCACTGTCATAGCAAACATCTGTGCACCCATTATGACATATGACATAACGCTGTCATAAAGACCCAGTTGTGACAGATTATGACAGGTGTTATGTTATACATATGATACTATTATGCAGGCTTTATGAGGCTTAGTTTAAGTGAAGTTTTGATTTCATTTCCCACCACGTTGTGCAAACAAGAATGATTATTTCAATAAGATGACTTGTGTGTGACTGGAGCAAACAAACTACTTCAACCAATCGGATGCCGTCTTTTTGCACCAGCAGTCTCTTTGCTCTGCTTTCACCAGCGAAACAGTTTCGCACACTCTTTAGTAAATCAGGCCTCTGGTGTATCTAAAGCTATCAACACTTTTGGGTATCTTTCAAACCAGCCGAGGGGAGCGTGGCACTGGTTCCAGTCAGTCCTGGGGGCCAGTTTCGTGCCATATTGAGGCAGACCGGGTGAGTTGATTTGATACACAGCCTTCATTAATCACAGAGCAGTTGGGGATAATGATAAACGAACACACTCTCAATCGCTGCATCAGAAAGCAGAGAGACTCTTCTTTGGCTAATGTGTTACGGACGTACCTTTTAACATGGCGCATATTTATTTATGGAAGATCTCTTTTATATGGGATTAGAAAAATAATTGCAGAGGAACAACTGTCATCTGTGGAGCCCATTTCACAGCTCCTTGTGTCTTGCCAAAGAGAAAAAAAAAAATAATTATGCGTTTTGCAAGCTGTTGTCAGTACATAATGTAAAAAAACAGCAGTGGTGTAGTTGAGGGTGTACTCAACTATTCGGAATGGACTCACCCCGTGGCCACCAGGGGATGAACAGAATACCCCTTTGGCCTAGTTCTCTTCATGGTTTTGGAGTTGCTTCTTAGTTAGCCCAAATGATTCTGCCCTGACTGGTTTCCTCCCCTCAAGTTCTCTGACAGAAATGGAACGCTCAAGCCTCCGACAGCCATCAAGGGCCATGGGCTTCCTTAACACCATTCCACGGCGCAACGCTTCACCTTCGTTTACAGATATGCCCGTCCGAAGACGGATCTATGGAGCCTCTTGGCTCGAGCACAGAGCGGGGAACATCACAGAAACCATTCAGAGTGAAGCAGTCATGAAGAATTACCAATAACTGAGGGGCGAGATAAAGCCATTCCTCAAAGACAGATATAATGTAATATGTAAGGAATAATAAGCATGTCTGTGTGCATCCTAAAGCTTTGGGAATCTGATGAAGTCCCTTATTGTTGTCTGTTCTTTAATTTACAAAGGCGTGATTATGGTTCTGTGGAAAAAAATACACTACAGATGAATAATGCGGCCTTTCTCTGCTTTCTGGCAATAATCCCAACATCTCTCAGCTCCAGCTCTCTCAGACTCTGAAATCACTCCCCTTATAAAGACCTGTATACTGTCTTCTATCCTTTTTTTTTTTTTTTATTTGGTGGAATTTGCCTCAGGTGCTTTTAGAGGAAGAAATTCAGTGGCGCCGACCAGCTGACACCCAAATACAACTGTCAAAACAGAAGCACCCTGCGTTCAAAATCGCACACTAATCAGAGCCTACTAAATTCAAACAAAAGTTTACTGCTCTTATGTGCCCTACAACCCAGTGCAGCACACTAGTTGTCAGACATATGACAGTTGCTATTTTCTTTCGTCTGATAGCCGGAAGTTTACAACTGATGTACATTTGTCATCAAACTTCACAGAATTTTGCTGTCTCTGCCGTCTTCTTCTTTGGTATCTATCCACCCAATAGCCTTGTGGGATAGTGCAGTGTGCAGTCCTTGACGGAAGCAGTAGGCCATCCGGGTAACGCCCGCATACTGATTCAGCTGGTTTGAGATTTCGGACACACTCCATACTACGCGTACTGATTTTTGCCTACAATACAGGACGTAGTATTTTGGATGGGGCCGCAGTGTCTTGCTGTCAGACTAGCGAGTTGATCACAGATAGCACAGAGTGCATCCTAGGCATACAAATCAAGTTCAGATGACATACTTCCCTCACCAACCAGCCAGTCTAAATTATTGTTGTGTGAGACAATGTTTCAGAAATGACAGGAACCAGACAGAGCACCTGTATAAATAAACTTTTCCTACAAACAACATCAATAACTGCCATGACAACAGCAGCGGGCGAGGCAACAAAGACGCTCCAACAGATGTTCGCCATACCCTGATTATTCTCGAGCCAGTATTTGGATAGCAGTGTAGTATGGTGGCAAAAAGTTTAAACCCAAACTTGATAAAATGTCCACCTACACTGTACTCTTTCACACTGTCGATAAAAGAATACTGCATTGCACATAACTGAATGAGCTGAGGGCAGAATTACGACCCGCTACACAGCAAAATCCAGCACCGCTCTTTTTAGCAAAGTGACACACTTGATGTTGACAGCTCAGTTTAACTTTTGGCCTTGATTCATTTTGAAAGCCTCCCCACTTGCTGAAGGCACACAATGCGGCACAGTTGTGGTCACAGGTCTAATTTATTGAGAGTGTTCTTTACGGGGGGTGATGGGTAAAAGCAGTGCGTCACATGCTTTTCATTAAAGCCGCTGAAAGTGGGCCTTGACCTGCCGCAGAGGCCAACCAAAAGAGTGACTCATGGAGAGGAGATTCCCCGCCGTTTCCTCCCGTACGACGCTCTGCATCTCGTCAATTAGATGCTTCGGCTGACAGTTCCTCAACCGAAACGCTGACCCAGTAATGTACGTCACACACCCTGCAGATACAGGACAGTCAGTGAAATGGTGGCTGACATCACTGGGATGAGGCTGACTGACTTATCAGGGGCCACTTGAGGTCATTCTGTGGGATGATGGAGTACATTTTTAATATATGTATATACCTGCATGTATATACACTTTGTTAAATACTGAGTTGTGACTGGTTTAGAAAAACACTATAAAGTGTGACTATGAAGTAATTCCAGCAAAATTCCAAGTCAATATGCAAGCTTCCCAACATCATATGTTTCTGGAACATTCTATGTTGATGAGATACACCTCTCAAATAACAGTGGTTAAAGGACATACCAATTAAATTAATCACAACAGAAAGATTTTTAGATGAACATTATGCAAAAATGGCAAAACGGTTTCCACGCCAAACCTAAAGAGCACTTGTTCGCCAATCTGAAAAGTGCATCAAAGAAAGCTGTCACATTTCCATACTTATGACACCTTATCCCACAAATGATGAAGCAAACATTTCCAGAAATCCTTTGTGGAAATATCAATCTTCCATCTCTCATTGGTAGAAGGAAAAGGTCACGCAATAAATTCATTTCCTAGATAAAATAAAAGTAGATAAGGGAATGAGATTTACAGACATGATCTCTTTTCATGAAATGTTTTTTGTGACGCACAAAACAATGCAATTAAGAAGAACAAACAAAGAAAAAGAGAAAACATGAAGGTAATCTGATTTTAATAATTAGCAGGAAGCTGAAAATATGACATGTGATCAGTGGATTTATAATGTGATCTTGAAGGAAGCAATCTTCTAGAAATGGGTCAGTAGGTGTTATGAAGAAATAGGTCATTCATTGTTCACTTGAGTCTGCAAGCTAGACGTTTTCGTATTAAGACGAGCATTATCCTTGAAATGGCAAAACAGCATGAGAGAGTGTGGCGCTATCGACCGGAAAACCGGCGCACAATGGCCCTGTGTTCCAGGGAGACGTCATCTGGTGAAACGCGCGCGCAAGGATTCCGAAGATCCATTTGAAATTCAATTAGTCCGACAGCTCATGCGATTAAAATACGCCGGACACAAAATCCTCCGAAGCCCTTCTACTGAAGGCTTATCGTTAAATTGCAGAACCAGCAGAACAGTGAATCTGAGTATACTAAAACTGTTATTGATCGTTGTGGCCATCAAATAGCTCAAAGAAGTCAGAGCTAATTGATAGAGAAAGAAATACCATTTCAGGGCAGTTTTAAGTTTAAGGGTTAATTTCTTTTGCCTCTTTCTGCTGTTTTCTACCCACATTTTCATGTGAAAATTTTCTCGTTGACACTCATGAAAATTACTAAGCACCTTCACTACAGCTATCACCAGCTGTGTATAACTGGTGTTGGTACTGTCGTACTTGTATCTTACTTATATCTGCAGTAGTTGAATTTGAATGCGGTCTACACATGATTTCCACAGGAACTTCACGCTGACCCAACATTGCTTGTTTAGTCCAGGTTTATTCCCATATAGAAGTTTGTTGGCCAACGCTAACCCACCAAAGTACTATATCCTAATGTTCGTAACGCAATGGAATGTGAAATATGATCACAATGTGGACAGCAGGGATGCCTGTGAGACCCATTTTAATGCCAGGTGTACAGAGCGTACAGTCAAAAAAATCATGTGATGTGCAACTGTTTTCTCTCGTCTGACCCACATTCGGGGCAGGTTTGGAAAATTAATGAATCACTTTCTATCTCTCTCTCCCTCAACATCAAAAAAATAGAAAATGCTGGAGTGGCGCACCATTGAATTATGGGATCCAGATTGAGTAGGCTTCTTCCAGGATTGCCACAGGTTATAAAACATCCAGTTAACCCATAATTTCAGACACAAAGGAGAGGACCAGTATACTGTATATGGTAGAGCACCTGTTTGTGTTTTGTATTTTCGACTTAGACCTTTCGTGAAGAAATTATTTGCTTGGAATGAATTTTGCTGGATTTGTGGTAAACGTGTTTATGTGCCTGTATTGTCCTTTATGAAGTACACCTGCGATGAAAGGCATTTCCATTCCATTTATGCGGCAGAGAGGACTTCTTTTTCACATCTTATTGTGACCAGAACCGACACAAACGACACAAAAAGCTGACCTTGCCTTCCCGGCCTTCAGCACCACCGTTTCCTTTCAGAGGCTCGGCACGTGTGCTTCTTTTCATGTCAGAGTCGGTTACGAAGAGTGTGACTGACGGGCCTTCGCTCAATGAAGAAAGAGGGCAACGTTCCCGCCCCCGTGAAAGGTTCAGAGCTTCCATCACAAGAGATCCCACCCCCCAACCCCCACCCTCCCTCACCGAACCTCCTGCTCCCCCCATGGGACCCCCTCATCCCTGGGGAAACACGGAGAACCTCCCTCCTGCAGTCTGCCAGGGTGGGGGCAGCAGTTTTGAGCACCGCAAAAGAACAAAAGACAGAGTACAGACCCGTGCATGAGAATGACTCTCAAGTGGCGGCATATGAGCACAGAGCAGAAAAACAACAGCTGAGGACTTCAATCACAGAATACAGCTATCCCGTTTAAGTGTGTGTTTCTGTTTTCATGCACGATAGACTAACGCTTAATTGATTTGTTTTAATATTAGGCCTATACAATGTTGCCATCTCCAGTGATGTCTCTTATATTTCCACTGATTTATTGCTACTCTTAAGCACAATCACCACTCCTAAAAGACATGAAAAATCTCAGTGAGCCTGATGCATAAATAAACAATATTTAAGCTTGAATGGATGAAATGCTACAACATGATTTGAAGAGACCCAACAATGCCCAAACAGGACATTTGGAGGAATCGTGCCACTGTGCTCCCATGCATCAACCTCCTTCTACCGACCCCAAACTCAACTGAACGTTGTACCCTCTCTCAGCAAATCCTCTCCTGCCTACTTAGGAGGAGAAATCCATAGACCTGTGACTACTCCCAACTGATGTGAAGAACAGTTGAACATCCAAAACACTCATACCTGCTTCCTTAATGTGCACTTTTCCCCTCCATGTGCCACCTCAAGGCCCTTAATCAAAAGGTTGATTAAACTTTTAATATAAAGGCACAAGTAATGTAAAGGCATAAGTAATCCCTGCTGTTCCTCTTTTAGCCAGGTCATGAATCGATCTTCTCTATTGTCAAAATTTGGTCTGACCATCTGAAGATAGGCTGGCTATCGGGGATCGTCAGTCAACACAAGCTTATATGTTTTCAAAATGAGCTATATGTGAATCAAACAGTCAAAACAATCTTAGTCACTTGACAATACACAAGGGGACAAACTGTTTCTAATCTGTCAATAAAGTATTTTGTTCTGTTTAATTCTATATAAATTATTTTCATAAAACTGGCTAATTCATCTAATACAGGTAAAAAAAACCATGATTCAATACACATAAGTAGTCACATTCAGTCAGCAATAGAATGATATTAGATGTTTTGGCCTCAAGGTAGTTCATTTTGCGTTTGTTTTTCTGACATTTTCTAAGAAATAACAGCACTCAGAGTAATAGCACACGTTAACACTTAAACTTTTATAGTTTGACATATTTTTGTATTTCCTCTGTGCTTTCCCCTTTGAAGAAAACCACGAAGGATTTTGTTCTCGTTTTGGTCACACATGCAGACAAGCACATGTTGTTTTACACTTCTAGTTTAGTTTAACTTCTGGTGTTGAAATAAACGGTAAATATTTACACAAACAACAGGCAAACGTAAGTGACTCAGCTAGTATGAAAATATGAGTATCTCTACATATTGTTTCAACAATATGTCTGACTACAACCATTTCATAGTGGTTTTTGGCCAAACAGGAAGTCAGCTAACAGGGAACTATATCAGTGATAGCAGAAGTGGCGTAACAAAATGCTACTCTGTATGACTGTAAGATAAGGCTGAGGCCATTGCGACCTGCACATTGACAGAAGGTTTAGCTCTTCAGATAGAGTAGCATAGCCATTTCTGTACTTTCAACAAATATTTCAATGTTATAGCATTGCTATTTATTTGCTCTGAATGTATTATTCCCCCACATACTACATTTTTGTTACAGAAGTCAAATTCTTGCAAAAGAAGTCACTATATTGTATTGGAATACATTATATATCATACAATTTTTGAAGAACCTGTGTCATATTGTGGCAATATTTTGATACATGTGTTGTATTGGACCAAAGATTCACTCTTGTGTCACATATTATATATGTACATACAATGTCCTCCATAATAAACAAAGGGACAAAGACACAGTGGCCTCCATAATATAAAATATATGTTTCTCTCACACACACACACACACACACACACACACACACACACACACACACACACACACACACACACACACACACACACACACACACACACACACACACACACACACACACACACACACACACACACACACACACAGCTTTGTTTTGGAAAAAGACTGATAATAACTATGAATACAAATGCATGAATGTTTTGCAGAGAGGAAACCATAACAGGCAAATGCATATGGTGAGGATGAAATGATTCAGAACAAAAGCCTGAGAAGAAATCCCCGACTTCCAGAGGACGAGACCTCTTTGCCTGTGCGCGCATCATAAATAATCCTCTTTGACCTTTCAGCCAAGAGACTTTCAAACCCCCTCTCTCTCTCCATTTTCAGAATGTTCTCCTGCACAAGCTATGGTATTTTTATGTAAAGCAGATTCTTCATTCCTCCAAAGTCACTGCTTAATATATAAAAAAAAAAACATAAATATACAAAAACTTGTAAATCAATTCTTAAAAAAATGGGTTTGCTCAACTATAATTCATCATGTTTCTTTGTTTCAAAAGATGTTTTCTGAGGATGACACCCTGCCTGTGTATGACGTTGGTTTTATTAGCATGATTTCCTTTAAAGGGCTGTAAACCAGTTCCTGTACACCGTGAACTGATGTGTAAGTGAAATGGATACATAGGGACTCCTGTTCTTTCCTCTATGTCTTTGAAAATAAGCACTGAAAAATGGTAGTGACCTTTATCTTTGTTGAATCTGACAAAAGTATCTCAGGTACAAAGGACCTCTACACTAAACCTCTACAGCGTATTCATAAGTCCATCATGCTGATTCTCACATTGAAGATTTCAAGAAGAGGAGCCCTGCAATGAAAACATTAGGGAGGTTTTCTGAACACCTACCAAAACGCAACAACGCACAAAATATCCTGCTATATTTCGCCTTCTCTTTGATATTCAGCACGCTCAGTGTCACTAATACTGCGATGAGCTTTTAAAGAAGCTTGAACTGTACTTGTCAAAAGAAAAAAAAACTCTTTGTTGTTTGGTGCTTGGATGGCAATATATGACTGGAAAGAGCCAAGAATAACACTCCGCTCCGCCATCCTTTGTGGTTTGTGATGTAGGAGTCCGTTTCCCGCTCTCAATCTCACAGGAAGTTCTGCCCCAGCACCTCTTGGCAGCACCATCCAGAAAGAACCATTAAAATGCATACTTTTTTCTGTCTTTTAAAAGCACTTTGTGGCCCTGCAACACTGGCGAACCGACAAGAGGCTCAGTGGTTCAGGAACTAGGCTAGTAACCAGGGAGGGGGGGTTGCGAGTTCGAAACCCAAGGTACCTGCTGTTAAGAATGAGTATCTGCTCAATAAACATTCAACTATACACTTAGGCACACACACAAGCATAAACACATGCTTGAATAAGGATCCATTTTGAAATGTAGGTCACTATTTTTAAGGACTGATAATAAACTGTGGACATTTATAATTTAATATCACAGGTAATTTTCCGATCAAGCAAACACAGTCACACCAAGAGTAGCCTTACACAACTGTGCAGGGGTACCGAGCTTTATCTAATGGTGCGTTCGGATTAAAGTGGGGCATTTATGGATCATGTTTGTGTTTGCTTTCCATCTGAGCGATAACTGGCTAAAAAATGGGTCATTATTTAAGACACATCACCGCCTTTAGCAGCAAATAGGACTTGTGATGTAAGCCTGGTGCGATCAAGGTTTTTTTGCCTTAAATTTCCTTCCCACACAAACACAAGAAAGCTCTACCTTCTCATTTATAACAAGAAGTGAAACCATGATGGCTCAGATAGAGCCCACACAAGTAGTTTCGTGGACTCATTGCCTCTTGCCTGATAACTGTGGCAACTGGGAAACAATCCCAGGCGACTGTAGTATGGTTTGCAACATACATGCAAACCAAGGGTATAGGAACCGTTTCAGATGGTGGTGCAGGCCTTCCCACTTTCTGAAAATATAAGTTTGCCCCCACCCACTATTATGCAAATTGTAAACTGTATTGTAAGTTTGCAGATGGAGTATCTCTGTCAAAGTCGCTGCAAACAACCCTCCATAGACCTTTCAAATGCCTCCTACACCCCTACTGTGACTGATATTCTACAGTTACCCAGAAAAATGTGATTTTTAATTTCACATTTGGTGAAGAATTCTTTCCAGTGAAGGTCTTGATCTTTCCAGATCTGTGTGTTGTTTGCGAAATAAACAAGTCCCTGATAAACAGCTGCAAAACATCTTTGAATACATTCCTTGTGAGAAATTATAAAAGGCTAATTTAATATCAGTTTTCCCAAGGATCTTAGCCTTGAGCATTCTGTGGAATTTTTGATCTCCCGTCAATGGTGAAGCAAGTAACAAACGATTATGCAAGAAGCAAACCTGGCTTGTTTTCTTGCAACAGAATGTTTTTTTTTGTCATGAAAGTTTAATGAGAGACCCCCCACCCCCACCCCCTTTCGGAGCGAAACCATAAGGCCATAAGGGAGAGACCGCAGCCAGGTGTGGCACAGCGGGGGTGGGGGTTAGGAGAGGGAAAAACAGGAAGAGACAAGAGGGAAGCCAGCAGGGCTCACGGCCATAGACTTCTGCCAGCTCAGCAATCCAGAGCAGAGCTACACCTACTGCCACCAACAACAAAAAAATAATTCAAATTAACTCTTTTAAGTCGCTATCTTTTTTATTATGGGATCATATTATCTAGACTTAAAATCATGCATTCCTTTTTGATTTCCTATTTTACAATGTACCCATAATCCCCCACAAAAACATGATCTCATTCCAGCAGCTAATACAAGCTACCTTTACGTCCCCTCTGCCAAAAAGCTTCCTTGGCGGTTTGAGCACGGTTGCTCTGGAGCTGTCCAGGCTCCAGGCTCTCAGTGTGTGCCATTTGTACAGTTCCCTGCCCACAGTGCCCCTGGTGGCCGGCAGTCAGCAACATTTTATTTAGTGTAATTTTCCACATCTTTTGAGTGGAGCTCTCAGGAACTCCAGTTCCTGAGCCACCCTCCAGCCATGCACGGCCCCAAATATTTGGAGTCTGCATTTCATCTGTGGTATGTTTGCTCTGCAGGGGCCCGCTGAAACATTTATTTTTGGAGGTAACAGAAAAGAATGAATGCAAGCTTGTTAAAAACCAGAAAAACTATTTTTTTAAGGCAAGGACAGCGACCACTGTCACAGACAGACAGTGCGTGAATGAAGGACAAGGCTTTGAAACTAGAACATAAAACAAAAACCCAGAAGGAATGGGGGAAGGGGGGTGCATGATCTCATTAATCGAGTTAGACCCCTGCGCCATTGGTCATTAAAGCATCTGAGAGTCGTAGCTCTGATCTAGAATCAGTTCAACCTTTTAACCCATAATGGGTGAAGATTAGGCACAGAATGGGGAAAACTGATCATAGACCATCACTGCAAGTACAAACAAGCCCTAATCCCTTTGGAAAGTCAGACAGGATGTAAAACTATCAAAGGAAAGAATGACTGTAGCACAGAAGCTGAAGTCTTCTACAGGGATCTGAGAGATAAGACACTGCTTTTATGCTTCTAGCAAATATATAATTCCAAACAGTTTTCTGTTTTTTATTGCTATATTTCCTTTGCATACAGCTTTCAAAACAGCCCAGTGACCCATTTTTATAATTTTCAATCTCTATATTGTCTAAATCATTGTCTTGTATATATTAATTTTGGGGTTATTTATCCTTTCTATAAATAGTGATAAGCTTGTCATCTGACCACTTTACTCTCATGTTCTTTGACTTCTTTGTCAGTGCATTGTATTATCTGCTTTGGTGCAGCCCCGGGAAACCAAACTATCTGCAGTTTTGTGTTAAGTCTGAGGGAAAAACATACCGTGTATCGACCAAGACATCAACAACATTCGAATTTCTCCTCTTTGTAATGAGACCGTATGCTCCATATCGTGATATTGGCAGGTCTGACCTTTTTTCTAGAATTATATTGTGCACAAGCAGAGATGTATTTTTCAGTGCTTTTAGTTTTTCAAAATGCAGTCAATAGCATGTAAATGTAGTATGGTCAAACCCAATCCAGTCTGCCAAAAACGTAGTGGGAGGACTACAGAATTATTTCTGTGGGCTGTGCTTTATGGAGGTGCTTTTGTCATTGTCATTAAATGAAATTGCCAAACACAGCCATAACTGTACACTTGCTCTATCAGAGCTGCATTGTCTATCAATTCATCAGTTCAAGAAAAAAAAACACAGAAACCCAAAACCTCCACAGCAGCCAGGAGATAGAGTGATTTATTCTGCAGACTCATGCTGAATTCAGCGACGCTCTACTAAATTACCACACTCTTTTAATCAAATACTCCAGGCTAACATACACACAACATACAAAAATTCACAACAAAGATTCTGTTCTTTGTCTGTAATCACAGTTGTATTCCATAATCATATAGTACCTATTTTTACTACTGTATGGACCATTAACTAACTATCTATTGTACCACAGAATCATTATTATGGTTCTGCAGAGCCTAACTTGGTTAATAAATGGTTCAGCAATGGCTCTGTACTGTGCCCAAAAACAGCTCCACAATGACAAGTATAGAACCCTCTTTTGATGCATTTAGGCAATGCAAGCATAGTTTGGTTCCAGTCTGGGTCTTATTGGCCACCATGAAATCCACAGGCTACACCTGGCTTCAGGAGGTCCACAGAGTTCTTATACTTATTTATGTTTTATTTAAACATTGTGAAGGGCAGAAGAGGAAACATTATCTTTCAAATGTTCCCCAGGCTTTTAATATGGCCTCTCACTTAAAAGAGGTACCGTTTTACTTTTAAATAAAACTGTGTGCTTTATTTCACAAACCTTAATATTCATTTGGTGTCTAGTCAGGTTTGCTTTTTTAAAATAAATCTCATACCGTAACTTGTATTCAAGGGTGGTAATTATTTTAAGCTGAAAATAATTTTAGGTTCACTTGAAACAAAAATCAAGACTGGCCCTGCAGAGACGGGGTTGGCTTGAACAACAAAGGGTTTGTCACAAGCTGTTGATTACGTGTTTGACATCGATCAACCTGCTGAAATGTGCAGGAGGCTTGTAAGGGTCACACATCCTGTGCTATCTGATACTGTACATTTTTGAGGGGGATCCATGAAAAATAAGTTCAAACAATAAGGAAAATATTTCCCTTCTATTCCTTTGATTATGATTTTCTTGGCTTCAGCTTTCATAAAGGAGACAGTATCAGCCTGACTGTCTCTATTTTGCTTCTGATGGCAACATGTTTTCCAGAGGGCAAAGAGAAGGATGATTTTCTGTCAAGGTTTTGAAACTTTCAATAAAAGGCTCCATGTGAAGTGACTTCAGTGTGTTTTCCCTCTCAGTCTCACAAGTGCTCGCAGTAACTTAAATGGAAATGTTTGAGAGGAACGGGTCCTCCGGGCGAATCTTTGGACAGCTGTTCTCAAAGCTGCCCTTCGCTGCCCGGCAACAGAACACAGCTATGAAGACAGGGCCACAAGCCAGGCAGCTGTCACACTTCAGCGAAACGTTAGTCATTCCTGAGAAATGTTGTTTTTATTATTTATTCTTCTCGAGTGGATCTGTGTGTTCTCAGGAAGTTTTTTCTTTTTTTTTTTTTCTTCTTACCGAATTTGTTCAAAGCTCCGATTTCCAGTTTCCAGCCATGGCCTCTTCGAAGCAAAGCCATTTCAAAAATACAACAACAGCACTTAGATCTCCCTGCTTTCACCCAAGGAGCACTTTCTCTCACCCAGCGACAGAGAGAGAAAACCTATCCTGTAGAACCAAAGTAAACCATATGTGGGTCATTCCCTGCAACAACTGCAAGGTATGAAATATTCATGCAAAAATACGCATCATTCAAATATGCTGCGCTGCTAACAACTACCATTGCCTGAGTATGTAGGCCAGTCACAAAAAGGACAACTAATTCCTCATAATTATGAATGTCAACGGCAGGGGAAATATATCTTGGGTGTATCCCTGAGCATAGATTAAAGTTTTAGTTTTATTAATCGTGGTGCTGGTTTCTTTTTTTTCATTCATTAGTTTTGCCCCCCTGCGGTAATGGTAATACTGCCTCCTGATGTGAGAGGTGTTTTCTATGTATACACACATTTCCTTTCACGGGTCCTGTTTGGCTTAACCTCAGGGGCTGCCGGATCTACCTTGCTGTTGCTATTGGTTATTCTTACAGATTCCATAAATAGCACTAAGCTTGACTGAGCGCTGTTTGAGTGACAAAGTGTATTTATTGTTTTGCCCACTCCACTGAAGCCAAACATCCACTGAAATGTGTATCTGGACATATAGCTTTGTGAATTGACCCAATGATTTATGGGTAATGTGGATGAAGTTCAGTTCTCTCATTTTTGTGTTGCCCTGGAAAAAAGTAAATTTTCCAAGAACCAAATAAAGAAACCCAAAGGAATTAACAGGAAAAGACCTGAGGCTAAAATATTGGAAGATAAGTTGAATTGCTCCAGGAAAGTGGATACAGACTAAATCAATACTTCCTCTTACATTTACAGCGCTGTAATAACATAACTTCACTTTATACGGCGTGACTTTAAGACTTTCTAAAAATGTTTTGAAACAATTGCTTGCACGTTAGCATTCTACCCTGAAAAACAATGAGCATGTGCCTCATCACTTTGTTACTTCATTGCATAAATAACTTTGAAGTCTAAATTATCCCTATTTGTTTTGGCTTTTATCTAGATTGGGTTATTTCACGCTGATGTTGTGATTCATGCAGAACAAAGCAACATGAGTTCAACAAATTCAAAATTGATTTGGTCTGAATAACAACGGAACAGAACACTCCTAAGAAGATTTTTGAAACATTGTCTTTTGACATACAAAAGGATATTTAAAAATTTTTCCAAAGGATTCAATTCAAGTCTGTAACGGCACATTTCATAACTTCTGGCTGCAGCCTACACCCTCTACATCTTAGAGACTTAAGCCTATCATCACTCCATCTAAAGAAGAGTGGGTTAAGGTCAGGCAGGGTTCTCGATACAAACCATGACCATGACACCCACAGGCTGCCAGCTGCCCTCTCCAGAGATCAGCACGATCTCTCCTGTAGTCCTGTGTGCCGGCAAGGCAAAGGTGTGCAGGTGTTCTCCTGCTGAATTTTAGATGCTCATGTAGACTTCCATTCAACAGCCACCATAGCAAAAAGGACACCACTCTTGTTTTTGAAATGTGCGGTGTGACTCAACATTTTCCTGATTAACACGAAGTGTGTGACCATGAAGTTGAGTAATTCCAGACGATTATCTACTGAACACTTGGAGGTGAGATCGCCAATGCCAAAATGAATCAGAATGACCATGTCATCTACAATGACTGGCTAGAGCAGCATGTTAAGGTGAGTTAGATATGTACACAGTTTAAACCATTCAAAGCCCTGTATCTTTCATCCACTGTTCGATATGCCTTTTGTCACATTCAATGATCTTACCTAGGACTTACATCTCCACCACTGATCCACAACAACTGGATTAACTTATTTTAAATCTTTCAAATCAGGAGTAGATATTCCAGTAGCCATAGAGTTCAGTAGTCCAGTAATCCATACTGTGGTTATCAGGAGACCTGGCTGCCACGAGACACTCCACTCATGCACGTGACTTTAAGGCACAACCAGGACCATTTCATTTACTTTCCTCCCAACGTGCTTCGGTTTAGAGACGGACGTAGGTCTTAATATTGAAATCTCCTCCAGCATGTTATCTGCGGAGATTTATTTGTCTATTCACCGCGGCATTAGCGGGAATGGATAAGCCGCAGCAACGTGGCCAGTGATATTAAGGTAGGTACGCTCCTGTAAACCTGTAGCGTTAAAGCCCGCTTTTTGGCTTTGCTCTCAGCGATGACAGCAAGATCAGAGACTGTCCATTTAATTCATCATTCCCTGAAACTTCAGCTCAGAGAGGGAGGGGGAAAAAATCCAATAACCTTATGTTTAAATCCTCTGTGTTTGCCTTTTACCACCGCCTCATCAGGATTTTGTTGGGAAATAAGCTTCAGTAAGACTGAGATGACAAAGCACAAATTATCAAAATGAAAAATACTTTTTTTCCGCAGATTAGTTTTGGCTCTCACCACTGACCCCAACCCTCAAAGATTCCTGTCCTCAGAATGATCATTCAGGCTCAGGTGTCTGCACCCATTGCATGTAGGTCAGGTCCAGTTACATTCCTGTTGGTCTGGAAACATGGTTAGCCAGGCCCGGTACTACTGCAAACATTAATCAGGAGGAAGTTGTTTGCGCTTTTGATCACTAACTTCAGGTCGCTCTTCATAACAGCATCCACAAAATAACTGTAACGTAATGCAACAAAACTTGAATCCCAATATCTAATACTGAGTTCTGATCACCTCCATGTATTCTTGTTTCTACCAAAGACTAATCAGTCTAAGTCTGCATCGTCTCAATCTTCAACAGACATAAGGAATAAACATGCCCAGCGATGTCTATTTATTTTTATCTCAGCCATATGAAAGTATTTAGGTTGAACTTAGTCATGGATTTGGGCTAAATTCCAGCACCAGTGAATCAACTGGGAAAACAAAAATAGCAAGACATGACATGATGGTGTTTCAGCTTCAAGACAGAGGGCAACATGTGGGCAACAAGACAGAAGCAGACAAAATTTCTGTTACTGACATAGAAAAACTGCTAGACATTACTATTAAAGTACAGCAAGTTGCGAAGGACTAGAGCCACAATACCCCGGTGTTTCCCTCATGTTACTTCCTGTTTGATACACTGGTCTGAATGCCAGGGCCTTATCAGACGAGATAGATTGCGAGCTGTCCTGCCTCTGTGTTATAACGGCTTTGCATATGTTTCATCTGGTGTTTTTCTTCACCCCCAAAGATGAAACGTAAAGGGTATAAAACTGTGAAAGAGCAAACAGGGAATCTGTAATCCCAGGTTCCCCTGCTCACACCATCTTTATTCCAGAGTCCAAATATTTACTCAGGAAAGCAAAGTTTGAGGGTGGAACATCTCCTCTGGAAGAAATACAAATGCAGCATTGCCATTCAACTCAATTACAAAAGCCCGACTCAAAAGATATCTGATATTGAGACTACTGCAGTCATCCAAGTATTTAGGGTGGGACCTAAAAGTGGATCAGCTCTCCTAAAACTCTTACTGTTGTGCTTCTGGTAATTCATTTTTATTATTTTTTGACAGTTCAACATACAACATGCAGCATCTTCAGGCTGGAGCACCCTGGGGCATGTGATAAATGGAACAAATGGTCTGAGTCTGTGGAATGTCTTAACATGTAAACATAAACGCAATCCAGTTTTCACACAGCAGATCACTGGATATTAACTTGTAGATAAATGTATGGAGTAGTGGACGAACTGGACTGGTGTCCAATGGACAGGATTGGCCATAGGGTTGTTAAACACATCAGTTTGGTCATTATCCTAAATTGCTTTTGCTTAGAACCCTCAAATCCAAATAAATATAAACTTAGGAAAAAGTTAAGAATTTTCAACTAAATACATAAATTATACTGTTAATTGACATTTAGATGCAAAATAAATTAGGCTTTTAAAAATCTATTTAAAAGAACAAATCATTCATATTTTCCAGGACCTTTGCCTGACTGTTTGGTTCTAACTATAGCTCAACAAATTGCTGTTGCTATTCTCGTGGCCATGTTGTATGGGGTAAATTAAGAGTAGACAGGTTGCAGCATCAAAGGTCAAAGAATATATATTCCTAAAAATAACTCACGGAGGGGAGCTTGAACGTGAACAAATCGCACATGGAGTTAGATCCTGGGCCATTTTTAAATGTCTTGGCTGTTTTTTGTATTCTAACCGGAATCCTATTTTCGCCTTTTTCCATTACTCATCTAATTAGTACGGTATATATAGTGCAGTCCAAAAGTATTTGGATAGTAACAGATTTAGTGATGGTTTTGCACTGCACTCCAGCAAACTGCATTTGAAAGATGACTATGGATTTAAATTGATGACTTTAAGATTAATTTCAGGGTATTTAAAATCAATATTGGGTGGACACTGTATGATTTATAAACAGTACACCTTTGTTCAGGGGACCAAAAGTCACTGGATGATTTTCTGCTCAAATGTTTTAGGCAGTTCTCTTTCATTTCTAGTGCAATAGAGGCAGCAAACAGTCTAGGGTTGATTCTAGATGTTATGTTAGCACTGAGACCAAAGAAGTGTCAATGCCAGTCAAGCAGGCCATCATGAACATGAAAAATCTGAATAAATCAATCTGAAATCAATCAAGCCAAAACATTAACTATTAAAATGTTAACCAAAAATGTGAACAGATGGTAGCCAGAATGTACAGGAGCCAGAATGCACTGGGGAACTCAACAAGTGCAAATGTCCAAGCAGACCATGTAGTGGATGATAGAAAAACACAATGGCAAAAACCAGCCCCTTTACTCCTGCTCCACAGATCAAGAGCACTCCAGGAAAGTCCCTTCAAAAGGTGACGACAACAGAATAATCACAGCGTGTTCACCGCCAGATACAAATCTCTGCTAAACCTCAAGATCAGAACAGCCAAGGTTACAGTTTGAAAAAACCTGTAGAGTTCTGGAACAAAGTGTTATGGACAGACGAGACAAACATTAACCTGTACCAGAGTGAAGGAAAAGGAAAGCTCTGAGGATAATAGAAGCAGCTCACGATCCAAGACATACCACCTCTGTCAAACAGACCGATGAGGTGGAGGTAGTGAAGTGGAGGGACTGAAGATGGCTCCAGTACAGGCCTGGCAGAACATCACCAGGGAAGATACCAAGAATCTAGTGGGGTCTGTTTCAGCGGCAAAAGATTTGCTACCAATAAGATGACTTTTTTTAAGAGGTTCATGTTAGGTTTACTAATTACTTTGGATCCCCTAAAACAGAGGGGCTATGTATAAAATGGGCCACAGATCCCAAATAGTTCATCTAATATGGACCATGGTTCATCTAACCCTCAAATGAAAACAGAGAATCAAGGTCCTGTTGTCCAATGTGCTGGAGAACAGACCCAACGCAACAAAAATGTACCAGCTGTCCAAATACAGATTTTACAGAGAAAAGGAAAAAATATTTTTAGGACATTACGTTCCACTTCCTGTACAAACATAGCCCCCCTTCCAAATGAGCACATTTGAACAAAACATATATGATATACTCACACATTATTTATATGCTCACATTATTATTTAAAGTTATTGCTTTGAAGCTTTTGTATTATCTATACCACTGCTGTGTTTTGTTCTTGTCCTGTTAAATAATTTCACTTTAGTTGTTGTATTATTAGTTGATTGCATTTTGCTATGTTTTATTTTCACCATATGCACTTTTGTTTGCAAAATCTCCAATGGTGCTGAAAAAGGTGCTACATAAACAAAGTCTGAAAATGAATAATCGATGGTAGACAGCATTAACAGAAAATTCTGTTTTTTTTTCCGTGGTACAAATGGACAGGAGTTTGCCCCGTGCAGTAAAACCCCAGGGTTCTTTGTTGACTCATTTGCTTTGCTGGTCTGAAGTTAAAGGTGGAAGGGTCAATGTTATGGCATTCCGGTTCACAGTACACAACCTGAATTAAAACAATGTACAGTTGTGGCAGGCAGAAAACACTACGTGAGGAGTTTTGGAAAGTTGAACTCCTTGTGCCTCATTTTCCCGTAGGTGCTCATTTCCAAACAAGTCGAAAAAACCCCTCTGACAAGGACAAGACATTCCAAGAAACGAAGCCATATGACGGGGCTAGGAAAAACACTGCAAGGGAAACTTTGATATCATGCCAAATGCTTTCTCAAAAAACAATGGGGTTCCCCGCTAAATGCTAAAATTTTAGATTAAAAACCATGACAAATGTGAATCTGCTGTCTGCTCATTGCGGTGTCATTGTTGTTGAGGTATGGCTAGCATCTGTCTTTACATGTCTGTCTGCCTCATTCAGCATTCCTTCTCAAATGCTACCCAACATGCTACTGTGCTCTATGGCAAACTGCATCTAACTTAAAGTGCATCTACTTTCTGGGAGGTTTATAAAAATAGCCTATTTATATCTATTAAAGATGTAAAAGATACAATAACTTTTGATTAATGTCAAAACTGAGAATGATGTGACTGAATTTTACAAGTATAGATACAGATTGTGTGAAATAAGTACACAGAATCAGCACTTTCATCTCTTGTGGAATCTCAAAGTTTCAACCAAGTAAATGAAAATTCTATAAATACACTGAGGTGATTGATATCTATGTTATCGCACTAATCCAAACAAACATTTTCTCATCTTTCAGAGGATGTCATTCTGTGGGGTATGGCAGGGAGGGAGGCCAACTGGGGAATAGTGTAGCTGCAGCTAAGCACAGCCCATGTCTCTTAATTTAGATGGGACAAAAAACAAATGGACAAAAAAAGGAAACAGACATGGAAACAGTGCCGGTGACAAACAGGCTGTGTCATGAGGCCTGGGCAGTAGAGGGCAGAGACTGGGAGCACTGAAGAGCTGTGAGCTGCAATGACGGTACAGGGACTTCAAAGAAAGGAGGTGACCATTCAATCAAAGTCTCTGCTGTTTCATCATAAATATACATGATGAATATGGACCGACCTTTCAGGATCGGACTCTTGACAACGGCTATGCGGTCAAGCAAAGATTCTTTATGGTATTAAACCCATGCTGGGGCACCTGGGATACAGGGTGGGAAGCAGGGGGAAGGGGTCAGCTCTGGAGAAACCCTTTCTGCAGCTGTCAGTCAATGGCATTTTTACACCTCCATTCCGAAATATAATAATCAATGACTTCAAAGAAAAATCCCTGCAAGGCGCATAATATAAAAAAAAAAAAACTTTCTATTGACATGTAGGCACATTGTAGCTCTGTGTTACTTTCCTTAGCTCACGTGTTCGCTTCCCACATGTGTTTCACACAGACAAGCTAATTCACCGACTCTATTTTCCCTCTTGGCCCCATGTCACCTCTGATTCTCCGCGCTGCAAACATAAACGCTTTGAATTAGATGAAGCTGACGATAACAATAGATGACCGATTTAGCTCTGGCTTTCAAAATGTACTTGAACGCTCCTTAAAACATAATTGAAGCTATGCTTCCTGTATACACCGTCAATTGGACGTACATTGTCATGAACTCAGTTCAACTGATTTATTGTTGGTTTCCATATTCTTGTGGCAAAGGATTTGACTATGCAGACTCTGTCTGCAAGACCTTATTGTTAATTTTTCAAATGACTCTTTCATTCGTTTTTGAACTTCACCTGCTTTTGGAGTCAAAGGGAAGATTTGGAAGTACTTCAGGTACTGCCAAATGCTGATGAGTCAGTGTTTCTTAACTGAATTCGTGTTTAAAATCCAGAGAACATGTTATGGAAGGTTTGGCCCAGTTCACAGAGTTGGGAGTTTACAATACGACAGGTTTATTTTACATGCAGTTTTTAGTGAAGTTCTTCAGAGTTCTTCAGCGAAGGTGAGAAAACGTTTCAGAATTTAATCCAGGGAAAGTGCTTGGGCGGACTTATTAAGCAAGCACAAACAAGTAAGATGGCAGACTGACTAATGAACTCCATGTAAAAATAACAAACGTTTAGTCATACCCTTCAATGATAGATATTCTGTCCTCCTGTTTCACCTCCACCCCCTCAGATCGCCTAACCAGTATTTTAGCAGTCTGTGCAGACGAGCTCTCATAAAATGCACCGCGGGGATAATTTTGGCAAGACGAGCGCACAGATTTATTTCCTGCGCCGGTGATTTGAAGGCCCTCTCCTCGGTGTGATATTTCTCGGCAGGTAGTCCTCTGGGACGAAGTTCGCGGAGGAACAGAGGGTACCTCATCAGTGTCTGATATGCTGGCGATTAGGCACTGGGCTGGGGACGCGCGCGGACGTTGGAACGGCGCGACTGCCATCTGCCCGCTTGGCGGTTCGGCCTGGTCGACGGCCATTTTCGCTCCTCGGGCCACCTGCATGTGCAACAGCGCTGCTGCTTCCCCAGAGTTCAAACCAGGATCCTCTCCTCTCAGCGAATACAATTCCCAACTCACCTTGATCTGTCAGCTCATTGAGATAAAGGAGGAATGTTGCTAGCAAGAAGTAGTGAAAATTGATGATTACACTAATTTGCCAGCAATTCATCTGGCCGGCCTTGTTCAGTCAACATATTTCAGGCCTGACTCAAAGCTAGTAAACAAAGCTGGGAACATGTTGTACATTATGAGACAAGCTGTTTTGTACATGAACTGAGCATTATTCTATTCAAGGTGCTCATCAATCTTTTGCAGGTGAAGGCCAATCTAATTATTTCATCGAAAAGGACTGAATCTTAGCGTTAGACACCAGTACCACACAAGCGAGAGGAATGATGTCCCTATAAAAATTGGGCAGTTGCTTGAAAAATATATTTTGCCCACAACTCTGAAGATGAGATTTTCTACATTAGGAGAACATTCTCAATTCAAACACAGCTCCTGGGGGTCGAGATTTTTGAATCTTGAACCTGAACCTGAAATGAATCACAAATCCAGGTCCCCAATCCTCCACAATGCCAGCTGATAAGAGTCATAAGATCAATTCAACAATGTGCTCAAGTAGTACATATCCCTTGCACAAGTTATGTACTGCAAATTACAATGCAAAATATCCAAAACATCTTACATATATTTATAATATAGCTATTTTACAAAATTATATATATTTTTCATACACACATACACATATAAAAACAAAAAGGACACTGGAGTCAAGTCTCCAATACTAAGACTGGTGGAGATGCATTCAGGCAATATTTAAGGAACCAGGATCAGTTCTCCACCAGCTTGCCTGTTTTCTAATGTTTTCTATTCACCATGAATTTGAATAATGGATATAAAGGATTTGCCCAGATATTCTCAGTAAATAAGAGCATCACACAGTGTGATTTAAACTAGCGGCTCAGCCTAATCTGCTGCCATTTTATTAGATTACTGGAGCTGTCACCAAGCATATGAAACAAAATGAAAGCCTGTGCAGAGACACAGCCTATCAAGCAATGAGAAGATGGAAAACTCTTCATTAGTCACTGTCATTGTCATTTACTAGATGTAAATTTCAGTAAACCTATAGAACATGGTTTCATTATTAATGCTTTCAAATTACTGTATTCATTCTTATGTTCATGTCAAGCTAAGATGTAAATACCTATGAGGATGGAGGAACTGCATTGCCACCAAAATGCATTGTATTATGCATTAAATTACCTTATGGATTAGGGTTTCCTATTCAATGTTGGGAAAATCGACATTCAAACACATTGTGGTGATTTTTGAATTCGGATGCATTCCAGTACAGGTGAAACACGATGAAACAGCACACAGACTGTCAGAGTGTGGCGAAACTGAACAGGGATGTTTATCTCGGTCTTGCTCGGGTATTGCAACATCTGCCGGCTTGCTGCTTTGTGAGATTCAGTAGGGTACACATTTGGGATCGTGCTGCTCTTCCATAAAAATGAAGGTCCATTTTCCTTTGGCTGTCTGTTCCTCTCACATGACTACGATGAGCAGCGAAATCAAACTCACGAGCCCACACGTCGGTTCAGGTTCACGGTTTGCGGTTTAAACGTTCAATCTCCTGTTGGGGGCAGATTAAAGCCTTTGAAAAAGGAACCCACTTGCCTCTTCCATGAACCCACTAACATAATTCTTGCCATGCTTCATTAAGGGAGATGGTTGCTTTGTAGGTGACCAGCCCGAGATGAACTGAGGGAAATGGATAAAGGGCTGTGGCTGGCAAGTCAAGCTGTTTCACGCCGCATAAATCTGGATAATCTCCAGCTCTGTAAACCCATGCAACGGCTGGGACTCAGCTTGCCTGTATAATCCACTGCAGCCGAGCCCTTTCCCTGCGAGTCACAGACCGTGTGCCGCACCGTGACCTCGTGCGGTTGCGGCCTCCGGAGCTCGAGCCCCAGCCCATTAGGCATGTAGTTTATATGGCAAAATATGGATTTAATATGATGATGGCTGTTCAAGCTTGACTTGAACAAGGGAAGGAATTCCCCTTTTGAGCAGGAACATATAAACATGCATCAACCTGGACTGGAAAGAAGTTTTAAGAAAAGCATGGGGGGCCTCCAGATGGCCCACGCAGAAAGACACATGTTTGGGAAGCAGGTATGAGCCCTGTGACTGGGCTCAGGTCTACGCCACACCATTATGCTTTGGGCGGCAGTCCTTGCTGCTGAGGCAACAGCTGGCTCAGCCACGCCAAGGAGACAATAGGAGTAAAGGCCAGATGCCTGCAAGTTTCCAAATGTGCCGAATTCGACATGCTCTGATGACATGAACAGCCTGCACTTGCTGGTGCATCTGTGTGGAAAGAACGGCTTGTCGTCACATGAATCGGAGGAGTCAAGTGTTCACGACCACCTCCTCCCGAGGCGATAGGAGAGTCAAACTCCAGGAGGACAAATAGTTAACTGCATTCAGGGTGGGGAAAATGGGGGCACATAAAAATTAGCATACATAGAGAAGAAGATTATAACATACAAAAGAGGAAGCAGTGGGTCTGGCTACATCATCAATACAAACTTCTCCACTGTATATTACTGGAAGAAAGAATTTCATCTGGCAGGAGGGAAGTTGAATTTAAGAGCAGGAGCCTGCCGGTTAAAAGGCTGCTAATGAGGTTTCCCCTGCTGCTATACTGGAGCTACGGCTCACAGCGAGAGAACAAGCCGCTCATCTCCAAACAGACAGTCCTGCAGAGGAGGCTCAGATCGAGCACGAGCTGTTCTGAGAGGCGGCTGATTTGACTGCAAGTATGTTCAAGGTGCTGGCTCACAGTGACGTGAGACAGCTGAACAAGTTCTTCTTGTTTTAACTCGACCACGGAGGTGACATTATTAACAGCTCTCTGTCTCTGGCATTAAAACATGGCTGAGGGGAATGGTCACAAAATGTGCTCTAGCACTGTGGACATTACATTTTTCCCCCACATGCAGAAAATTACAGCAAAAGAGTATAATTAATTAACCTCAATAAATAGACGACTCGGTGTGCAAAAACAAAAGAAACATGAAAAATGTTTTGGCTACTGGAGCTAATTTTTCTAGATCTTTTTATAGAAAAAAGGCAATGTTGAGTGAAGAATTCCGAATTTTCTTTTTTTGTTGTACCAGAAGCAAACAAAATTAGTCTCTTTCAGGGTATATACTAATCTAGTTTGGAATGAAACGAAGACATTGTCTTTTAAGAGACTAAGTATGTCTAAATAGGTCCCAAGCATGGTCTGTATAAGGGCATGTGTTACTCTGTCAAACCAGATTTTACTTTGCTGAATTAATCCAGCACCATATTGCCATTAAATCTACTTAACCTTGCAATAAATCTCTACTGGATAGGAAGTAAGACCTTACAGAAAAAAAAAAAAAAAAAAAAAACATTCGTATAGACATGATTGATTCAGCCATAGCCCAGATCTTGCCTTTTCATGCTAACTCACTTTTTTCTGGTTGCAGTGATGCTAAATGCTAAATCTTACTTTATAGTTACTTTTACACTGTGGGGAAAGTGCATTACCAATTTGCAGTACCAATGGCAAAACTGCCATTCTTGCATTGCAAGTACAGGAGTGTAAAATATGTGCATCAATGAAAATATTAAGAACTATTTTTGCTGTACTACAACAATTTGATGCCAGAATAATACACATGTGGTTGAGAGGCTGGTTAGATGAATTTGAAGTTTAATTCCACTTTAATTTAATTTTAAATTACATAGGAATGAACAGACACTTAAATACTTGCATTATTTGCGAAAATCTGCATTACATTTTTTTTCTAATGCAGTATCTACACTATCCATACAGTTTGTTACCACAATATCTTTTTTGTGGCTGAAAGTCAGTTTTGGATGGTTGCACGCTTTAAATTATTTATCAGAATTCTAATGACTGACAGTCCAAGGTCAATCTGACTATATTGCATAGAGTGTGGTATATGGGGACAGAATACAATGTGCAGTCACATTTTTGCATTTTTTTTTCAGGCAGTTCCATTACATTACAGTTATTTAGTAGATTCCTTTATCCAAAGCACAGTTAAATCAACTAAGCAGTACATATGGATTAAACTTAAGTCTGCTTTGACTCTTAAAAAGACTAAGTGCATTTGATTGACTCCCAGTCATTGGCAATTAACTATTCGCTGGGACTCAACTTCACACAAAAAGGCAAAATTCTCTTTGCTCTATTATTGATGCCAGAGTATTTTGAGTTTCACTGAGGTCAAGGTGTTGAGATATGGCCACCACAAGCTGTAACCATTTGGCTAGACAAATTATGCCACCCCAAGAATGGTCCAACTGGACCTTCAACAGCCAAAGTTATTGGTAATTTCCTTAATGTGAATGTTAATTCATTAACTGGTCCCCTATGACTGGAGGAAATCTTTGATTCACCTTTGAGACAAATAACTGACCAGGGGTGGAGTCATATTTAAAAACATATTTAATCCAGAGGATAAAACACAGTATTACAAGTTCAAGCTGATGTTTATTGGTTATTTGTTGGTATACACCCAGACAGGGCCTGATTTATCAGAACTTTTATTAAGTATACTCTTTTGCTGGAGCAAAAGGACCAGGAGACCATGGGATTGGTTGAGGTAGTTTCCTCCAATCACAAATCATATCACTCAAACTGCATGAGCAAAAATTTGACAAATTTGTAAAAACTTGATAAATCTAGCCCACAGTCTCTTATTCAGCACCAACAGCATCAACCAATCCTCAAAAAGGGAAAAGCCAAACAGTAACGTCAATATGGCGATTTTAAATTATGTTTCGGTCAATTGAAAAACATCGTAATCAATGTTTCTTTAATAATCAACAAAAAGAACAATGAAAAACACTGTCATTGAATCTAAGCCTAGTGTGTTATAACTGAAAAGCTGGTGTACAGTGTGAGACAGAGGCACACAAAGGCTGGATTCACAGATCAGGTTAGCGGCACATCACACAATTCAACATGCTCATCACCCATCACCACCCACGTTAACCATTCCAAAGAGTTTAAGTGCTTTCTCTTAAAAACCACTTGCTGCAGATTTATGCTTTAGCTCCATCCTCTTAATTTCTGCCTCTCTAAACCACCATTTATCTCTCAACTTTGTCTGCACAGTGCTGGCGAAAATTAATGGGTTTCAATACAATCTCCCATATGCCATTTCCAGAGACTTCCATGGACACATGATCCATCTGGACCTGTTTTTCCACACAAGGTCACAGATGGGTAAAGCTATCGTTAGCTCCCACACTGAGTGGGTATAAGCCTTTTGAGTGTCCGGTGGCTCACTCCTCAGTTCTTCTGGGACAGCAGCGCGAGCTTGGATTTGAGGGTCTCAGAGCTGGGTATCTCACTCTGTCTTGTGCCAGCCTTGGTTGGTCCTGCATGGCATATTATAGTGTTTGATATCAGGCTCCCGACAGCCTGCAGGATTTAATTACAGCAGCTGTGTCCCATTATCTACCACCGTTTCTTAACCCCGCTGCTTGGTATTTGCACAAGAGGGGCTGAGATTAAGGAAGGAAAGATCCTGTTGGAGCAAAACGATCCCTGGAATATATGAAAAATGCTATCCTGGCTAGCTTTGTGCTACCATGGCAACTGCATCCGCACAGATCGGATACGGTTGTTTTTTTGTGGCCCGGGCTCCGCTGGTCTTTCCACACGGAGCAGCTGTTGTTCTCTCCTTCCTAATTACAAACCCCCCCCCCCCCCTTCCCAGTCCGGCTGGAAAACCTGGGGGACGCTTACAGACATGACCGCTTCTCGCGGTTGCCCTGGAGCCTCGGAGCTGATGACAGCCAGAAACACAAGATGTACCCAAAAGGCCCCATGGCAGGCTGCAGGTGAACTCCCCTTTATAATGAGGCGCCTTCAGACTCCGCACCTGCTGCTCCAATGCCGCTGAGAGACCTCACTTGACGGTGGCAAATCAGAACTGGAGCCGAGTTGGCAATTACGTGGCTTTAAGAAATTTTTCATACTGGCACAGCATTTCATAATGAAAATAAGAGTACAAATGTGAATTCATGGTTTCACAAAGGACATTCTAGACATTTTAGAAAAAGGTGTTGGAATCCTTTTTGTATTGTTATTATTATTATGACAAGGGGTTGAAGAGATGAAACTTTTGAAACCCTCTTGTTTTTGTTGATGTATACATTCTGATGAATGTGTCATATTGGTTAGTTTTGCAGACAGTTATTGATCCATGCATAATCTGTAGCCACAAATCAGCTATCTAGGTTCATACTAAGCTGAAAAACACATAAAGAAACATTTCTGACTAATAGCAGTAATTTTGTTCTTGACCTCTTTGACTAACCCATTTGGCTCTGCTGTTCTGCAGAGTGACCTCTCTTGCTTGTTTCAAGTCTTACTGTTCCCACAACACTTTAATTTCAGGAGCTGAATAACTACTGTAAATATGTTCTACTATGACTGCTAGGAGACAGAAGGAACAGGCCAGATGATCCAATTCTGCAGTGCAAGTTTTTTTTTGTTGTTGTCTTGCTTCATATATATTGTAAAGCATACTCAGTCTTAACAACAGAACTGTTTCATTGGTAAATAAACAAGACTTTTGTTAACACACAATCGTTTTTGTACATTTCCTGGCCACATAATTGCTCTCTAGTTTTGGGTTAATCAAGTCCTTTTTGTTGACTTAACATGTTGATCACTAGCTCCTGCACCGTTTTGCCAAGGTACCTATTGTGAAAACTTTCCGGAACCATGTTTCAAGCGTCAAAGCAAAAGTATTTATGCACTTGCTTCTCATCTAAAACCATGGGAGGGGGGGTGCTACAAGTAATTCGCCATGTATCTTAAAGGCTACATTAGAAAAATGTGACTACAAGGCGTGCGCAAACAAACCAAATGAATACACATACACAGATGACGTTGGATTCGGCGGATATCTGCTTGGGCAACTACACAAGCATATTTACAATGTGAATTCATGTGCAGTTATGATCCACCTGTTTTTGAGTGATCGTTTCGTCGGACGCAACGGTTCCTGCACTAGAGAATAAATTCCCCAACTGGCAACGTCAGCTTGTCCGTGCAGAACATTTGGCTATCAAGTCAAAAGATTGTGGTAAGATTTTTAAAAATTTTGCTGTTAAAGACAGTTTGTTTTACTGAATAAAAGTGGAGCAGTTTTGCTAGGTGATTGTAACAGGATAGCAAATTTCTCCTGATGTTATTTCTTTACAGTAGAAAGTTTGACATCGCTTACCTCTGCTAGTTATCGCTAACATTACTAAAGTTAGCTTAATTGTGAGTTGCAGTCTCACTACGATAATGGTGGATGTTTCCCAATCGATTGGAAGGGACCTGAAAACCATTGAATCTCCCTGCATTGATAAGAGGAACAGAAAAATAGGTATACAATCTGAATAAACATTAGCTTCTGTACTTCGCTAGGTTCGATCAGTTTTTTCGTGAAGAGCAGCTAGCCCGACAGCTAAAATACTTTTGGGTTATGATATGGCAGTAACGTTACATATTTCGTAAGGAACTCAAGTAAACGTGACATCTTAAAAATGGTAACTAACCAATGCAATTGTAAACTAGGACTTTTCGTATTTTACTTTGTATTTTGGGGGTTTCACAGCGGGGGCGCATATTGTTTCAGTTTTCGTCGGCAAGGAGTCCAGAGATAAATGGAAATGACAGCGTCGTCCTGTGCGTCCTTCTCGCACACAGATGTGGCAAGGTTTAAAGTTCGGTAAGTATGGGCCAGTTACACTTCTTATCCAATGTACCATGTTTTTATTCAGTTTAAGATATTAGCTTATGTGACCTGACCGCAGCATTTGTTTTCTGGTTGAATTCTATTCACTGGTTCCTCATGGAATTGAATTGTTCCGTGACATCACAAGAACCCAACCAGAAGGCGCTTCCATGACATCAAAAATCTATCTCTATCAACGGCCGTGCTTCTATTACGTCAAACAATGCCATGAGATCTTAATAAATAGCGATCAACAACAGTCAGAGGTGAAATTCGATTAAGCCATGCGCTTCTTTTTTTCCTTTCCCCTTTTACCTTTGTAAAATGGGGACTTTGAAGAAAGGAAGAAGGCGAAATCCAATCCCCAAGACCCCTCACTTTTGGATGAAACTTTTCTGTCGGGAACTGGGAAAGATTCTCTTAAACGCTTCAGAACATGAGCCAAGCACCACATCTGTATCAGGTCGGTAACACTGGGCCATGTCATGTCTCGTTTGATTGAACTACAATTTTGTGTTAAACTTGGTTGAGTAATATTCAGCTGCAATAATTTCTGGCATGTCCTATTTCATGAGCCATTGCAAAGATAGTATTACCAGTGTGACAGGTTTAGCTAACAAGTTAACCATTTTGTGCGGAATATTTAGCTCAAGGCTGTGATAAATCTAGCGGTTGAAGTGTCTGATTGATCTGCATTGTTTTGGTCAATATTATTTTCATGTTCAGTGCTCATTTTATAGAAGCTGATAGCTTGGAATCATTCCAACCCATTACTGGCTCAAACTACTGATTTTGTTGTGGCATAACACTACCCAGTGTCCACCCACTGGATGTTATTGGCTAGTAAACCATTGGCCACTGTCTCGTTCTAACTAAGCGTGGTTAGTATAGGCAGAACTGAAATTTCAGTTGGATATTGAGAATCAGGAATTTCCTAGCTAGTTGTTATGTAATAAATATTATGTCATTATGTTGTCCAATGCTTTTCTGGCTTGGTATTTATCAAGCTACCACAAAACCATGTGTTTCACCTAAGAAGCTGATCGGATTAGACACGCCAGCAGTTCAGTAAAATTAAATGCTGTTACCTTTATCCTTGGCCATTCAAGCCAAGTCTGAATTACTTTTCTCCATTTTTCATAACAGAAAAAAATATGTAACCAAAACAATATCTATCTATCTATCTATCTATCTATCTATCTATCTATCTATCTATATCTAACACGATCTGAGTATCTCTAGTGGACAAGTCCACAAAACTAAACCACTTTACTGTGCTGATCATGCTTAATAGTTTCTATTATGTATTTAGAGTTATTATGAATAGTTTCTATTAGTTATTTGGCAGTTGAGAGCTTATCACTTAGAAGTAGCCCAATAATTGTTTACATTCAAACCAATAAATATTCTGCCCAACCATTATAGGCAGATCAGACAAAAATGAATGTGAATCCTGGCATTGTGTATTTAAAAGGTGCGTTCTGCGTTTTTTTCATTCCAGTTGGCACTGACACGTCGTCTGACTCGGACAGAAATGTCCAAAACTCAGGCGTGAGCCAGGGAAAGGCCAAGGCCACTTACTGTGATGCAGCAACCCAGACATGCAACGCAACCGCAGACATCGCCACACAGGTGGACGACGCGGACATCGCCCGCGAAAATGACGTCACTGAGGACCAGGATGATGCTGATGAGGTACTTACAACTCAGTTCATGATTGAGCTGGAGAGATGGGTTCTGCTTCTGTACCTCTGAAGGAATCTATCATGAGTCCATAATGTAGCTAGTACCTTGCATTGAATATAAAGCCCACTGTTGGATGACTACTGTACTGTAGGACTAATGTACTGTTGGGTGTATTAGATATCAAATTGATGAGTTGTACTGTGAAAAAGCAGGAATGACCATGTTGAAATTCGCTTTTTTTCCCTCCAGACCCCTGAAACCCCTCAGTTATGGAATCCAGAGGTTTCCGTAGCTACCTACGCAATCTGCAAAGGTAAGACATGATCCGGTTCAACACGGATGGCAGTTGCCTGGTTGTAATTGTTGAGGTTCTGAGGGATGTTCCTCAGAGAATCAGCTGCCCACACTGCTGCTCAGTGTGAGTGTGGTGAAACTGTGGATGTCAAGAAGAGCTGACTGTGGGATTGTGTGTGCCCCTCTCGGACAGCTCTGGAGATGATCATGGGCAGGGCCTCATCTGACGATGCAGAGATGTCATCTTCCTCTGTGGAGTCCGTCGAAATGGCCACCACCATCTCAACAGAGTCTGATGCCCACGAACACGAGACCATGGACTCCATGTCTGAAATGGACACTACCTCCCCCAGCAGTGAGGAGACCCGAGCTTCCTCCGAGGACTCAACCCATATGAGCACTGCCACCGATGTCTCCGAACAGGAGGGGGTGGACTCCATGTCCGAAAATCTGACCACCGATATGTCTGACACCTCCCCCAGCAGTACTGACTGCGAATGGCACTCTGCTAATGACTTCATCCAAATGGCCACTCTCACCGATTCTGACAACACTGAACAGGAAGAGGTGGACTTTCCCTCTAAAAAGGCAGAGAGTCTGCCCAAAAGCTCTGGTGAGTGCAACTATCTCAAGATTATTATGATCGTCTGTGTCAGAACTAAAACGGCTCTGGTGTTTACTGGCAATGCAACTTATGTTTGCTTCATGACACTGTATTAAATGAAGGGGGTGAGAAACATCACGTATCCATAACTACACATAAACAACATTCAGTTTCAAATCTTACACTTTACACGAATATCGCCGCTCCCCTTCCCCACAGAACCAGGTTTCTACTTTTTCATTCTCATCAAACCCTTCAGTCAAGAATCATTAAGTTGTTACCAATAGTGTGATTTGTTTATTTGGTCTCTCAGAAGAAGGTCTGAATAATATACAGCTATGTGGATATTATAGAGAAACATTGTAGGTTTGCTGAAATATGATCCATTTTGTACTTCATATCTAAGAAACACAGACCATGTACATAACTATTTGGGTGTAGTTTATTGAATCTTGCCGGTTTTGTCTTCCAGACAAGAAGCCTGTGGCCCGCACTCTCAGAAAAGCAGCCGTGCCAGAATCATCAGCAATCCGCCTATCAAAGGCAAAACTGACCCAGAGTTTGTCCCTGCTCAACTCAGACAGCTGGTGAGCAACTTACACATACTGTTAGAGTACTGCTGTCAGGATTACTCATTGATATGGTTGTAGTTGTTCTTTCCTACAGAAAATAAAAGATATCCTACAGCTCTGGTGCAACAGGAATTGTCCTGGCACTATATACAGCCTGTGTTCTGTTATAAGAATAGAATGGGAGGTGGTAGCAATATTGTAGTGACAGTTAGAATAGTGGTGTTTGAAGTAAGTTGCTAGCCAACGGTCTAACATTTTTTAAAAATCAAATTAAAGGGAGAAGAGGATAACAGGCCTGAACACCATCGCAGGCCTTGCGCAAGAATGTCCAGATGCCGTGGACAGCAAGCTCCGTGAGACCAACCTCGCTCTCATCCAACAGGTACGTCTCTCTTTCCGTCTCGCATACATTCCTACTCACTGAATTTTATGCTGCCACTGCAGTCACGATAAGTTTTACCCTGCAAAATGCAATCCAAACAATTTCCACCATCTTGTCAGTACCATAGACTGCAGTTCTTATGCAAATCAACTCTGCCCAATTCATTGATACATTTGTGGAACTGAGATAATGGATGACAGAAAGCTAGAAATAAGCTCCCCTTAACTGGCTATTGCCTAGAAAGTAAGATACTACATTTCCCATGGTCCTTTGCAGTCGTAACAGATTTGTTTGTCTCTAGGTTATGAATCTGCGCTCTGTCGTGTGCCGGGCTGCAGTGCACACACTGGGTGAGATGTACACACACCTCCAGAGCAGGATGGACCGTGAATTGGAAATCACGGCCAAGGCCCTGCTCCAGAGGACTTCCACTGCAAACGAGTTCATCCGCCAGGACATTGACGCTGCACTGGACTGCATGGTGCAGCACTGCACCCCAGGCAGCGTGATAAAGGCCCTGCTGGCCGGTGGACTGAAGTAAGAGACATGATCAGAATTAGGCTATTTCATAAGGTCACCTTTCCTACTGCTCCATTCTTTATTTCATTTCATCTGTGAATAAGACAATGTGTCTGCACAAAGCTTTCCTTTTGTTTCATCTCAAGTTTACTAATCAGTTAAAATAAAGCCGTTGTTAGTTTGTTGTTTTTATTTGAAATTAACCTGTAAGTAGACCAGTATTTTGGTACATGGCCATTTTGAATGCAAATGGTTTAATGACTTTGGACTGTAGTCCAAAAACAAAATGGCTGCTCAAGGTTAGCCACCTTAGCAATGACTGGAAACCTATGGTTACATCAGGTTTTTTTGTCTCATATGTGGTGCAATGGGATAACACTGATGGATTTACTGGTGAGCAGACACCTGTGTTGATGCGCTAACACTGGCATTATGTCTGGCGTGTTTAGGCATCTGAGCAGTGTTGTGAGAACATGCACTGCTCAACACCTACTGAGCCTGCTGCTGAGGACAGGACCAGCCCACGCGCTGTCCGACGCCAAAGACGTCACCGAGCACATCCTGCCAGCCGTCCTCCAGCTTGCACAGGACCCATCCCAGGATGCTAGGTAGGCTGTCACCTGTACAATCCAATCCACGTCTGCTGATGGCACACCTGTTCGTCCTTTATCAACAGCTGACCAGTTTTGATGCATCTGCAGTATCAAGGAGACATTGGCTAATTCCGTTTATTCCTCCTTCAGACGCTTTGGACGCCAGATGGTCAAGTTTCTGGCAACCCACAACAAATTTGACGAGATGACAAAGAAACACCTTACAGCCAGGAATGTCCGCGAGCTGCAGGGCATCACCTGTAAGGTATGTCATCTGATGAGGGGTCGCCCGGTTTTTAAGCTCTGTAATTTAACCGCACAACATGCCTTAAGGAGATGCTTGCATCGTGGCAGTGGTATTGCATTGTGAGTCATGTGCTTTGTCCTTCACAGGAATATTCCAGCATGCCAAGCAAAAAACCTCTGCAAGACTGTGGGATAAAGAAGTCCCACGCCAACGTGAGATTTCATAGCCAGGTGGAGAAAGAGGACTACGCCAACGCTTTCAAGGCCAAGATGCGCTCAAATGACTTCAGAACGCGAATGGAGGCAATCGACATGCTGGTGTCTGATTGCAAGCACAGGCCCAATTTAGTTTTGGCCTGCAAATTTCCAGTGAGTCTCACTCAGAAGGTTTCTACAAAATGGGAGAGTCACAGCAACCACATCATTGAGCCAGGCCTTTGTGGTTTAAGATGGAGATCTTGTAGAAGTCTTCCATAAGATGTAAAGATTTGAGTGAACAGACAGTGCAAACGCAGTCAATGTGATATAGTATATCATTTTGGCATTAGAGCTAATCTCATTCCTCCGAATCTCTCTCTCTCTATCTGTCTTTCTTGCAAGGTCTTCGATGCTGTCGTGGACAGACTGCAGGAGTCTAACAGAAAGGTTAATCAGCATACCCTGGAGGCCCTGCAGAAGATCGTGCCCCTTCTGAGGGACGGCATGGGACCAGTTGTCAACATCCTGGTGCCTGCCGTCGTGGATAACCACCTCAACAGCAAGATCGAGGACATCCACAAGGCCGCAGTGGGGGCCCTGGACTCCCTCCTTGAGCATCTGGGTGAGGGTTCCCCGACTCCCTGAAGGCCCCTCTGGGGTCTGTGATGATTCAGTAAATCTGAGTGGAACTTCATTGCAACTTAAAGCTGTTTATCCTCTGTTGCAGACAACTGCTTGCTTCTGGATGTTCTATGCAGCAAGGCCCGCGTCATCAGTGGGAAAGCAAAAGGACACCTGATCCAGAAGCTTTCAGGTACTGCATAGCTCCATTGGAGGAGCAGGATGTTTAGACTGCCACTGTATAGAGACTGAAACTCATGAGTATGTCTTGATGTACATCACTGCTGTCTTTATGTTGGTGAAGAGTAGAGGACGCAGCTGGTGGAGTCTACCTGATAGCTGGTCTAACATGTCTGACCCATTCTCCAGTTGTAGTGGAAAACATGTACATGAGGAAGCCCCAGACAGTGGAGAAGAAGGTCCTGCCCCTGCTCTGGAAACAGCTGGTGTCTCCCAACGACAGGGAGCAAACCACCGCCCTCTGCAGCGCACTCTACGCTCAGATGGGCCAACAGCTGAGGGAGAGCGCCGCCACCCAGTCCATGGGGGTCATTGAAGCTCTCAACAAGAGGCTGCGCACCTTCTAAATTCCAGGCTTCCTGTCCCAGTTTGGATGAGCGACTTTCGCCCCCTTCGATTACGTCCAATCATCAATTCACCACATTACCACTGACCAATTCACCTAATTAACCGAACACCAATTCTCTAACTTGGTGTTTATACTTGCCTGAGCCTTTGCAGGAGTACAGGGGGTTCGACAAACAGTAGTCGGGGATTTGCAAAATGTGGTCACCACAGATATTTTTGGATGTCCACAGGCTCAGGTCACTGTCACAACATGGTCTACTTTTAGCAAGTGGGGAATTGAATTATTCAAAGGGGCTTGCATTTCCTCTCCCTGTCCCACCACTGTGTCCTCATCCTATTGCCACTAACTATCTTCCCTCCCAGCCAGAGCTCCAGATGCAGTTGATGGAGCCGCAGCCCTCCCAGACCCGCAACCCTCCCCCCCATCCCCCCCACCCCCGGCTGGATCCACCCCGCCAGATCCACCCCGCTGGATCCACACCCGCTGGATCCACACCCGCTGGATCCACACCCGCTGGATCCTCCCCGCTGGATCCACCCCTGCTAGATCCACCCCACTGGATCCACCCCGCTGGATCCATGGTTCTGCCCTTCTGCCTGACCACGACAGGGACCAAATCTCTGTCGGCCAAAATTGACCATAGAATTTGCACTAACAGACCATACTCATACTGTGAAGCTAATTGAAAGCAGACTATGCAGCATTTCCATCACTGTGTCTCCAATTGGTTTTGAGATCACAGATCAGAAACTTGCCTCCACCCCCCTCCTAAAGGGTTCATGTATTGAAGTAAAAATATGAAATATGTTAAAAGAAGATATTTTGCAGGCAGAAGGGCAAAGTCTCTGCAGGTATACATGCTAAAACAGTCTGTTAGTGCATCACATGATTGAGTTTTATATTACAAGTGAATTTTGTCAAGGAAATCGCTGCATAGTTTGCCTAAAGATGCCCGGTGCCGGCCAGAAGCAGATGGGTGTCCCCCCCAAAGAGCCAGGTTCTGCTCAAGGTTTCTTCCTGTTTAGACAGGAAGTTTTTCCTTGCCACTGTTGCCACAGGCTTGCTCTGGGGGGTTGTAGGCCCGGGATCTATGTATACCTGCTTTATGATGAAAAAAAAAAGTCGCAGTCAGAATGAGTACCGGGTACTAACAGCACAACCAATTACTCAGTAAAGTGCTTGTTACAGACTTTGGTATGAGGATACTCTGAAGACTGGTGGAGGCAAGAAACAGCTAATCATGTTAAAGTTATCATGAATAGCCAATAAATTGTCAATACCAAACTATATTGTGTCTGTATATGAATTACAAAAACAGGTATATGGGCATTTGATGTAAGTGTAAGTTTTCTTTACTATTTTGTTTGAGCAATAGGAGGTTATGGCAACCAATAGGTCTGACTCCATTTCTTTTTATGGAACTCGACACATCGATAGAGGCCAGTCCCAGAACTCCACGCACCAATTTTGAGATCAACACATTGGTTCCTCTGGCACCACAATTGGGCAAGTTTACATTTTCTGACTTATATTTTGATCTCTAGCTCCTGCGCCATTTAACCTAGTTCAGAATTTTTTGCTTCTTATACCATTGTTGGTCCAATCTTAATCAATTCATCCTGCAAGGCATCCAGTCACCATCAGGTGTGTTTAATTAGGGTTAGAGCACAAACCAGTAGACCCAGTAGCAATACATTGGCCTAAATTCTGAAAGGTCAATCTGATTTTGCAACAACTCAACAACTGTACCAGCAGATTCTATACAGTAATCAAGCCTGAATATCTAGGTCAAACTAGTGATCAATATGTGCTTGGCCTCGATAATTGATCCCTTTATGAATCTTGGCCTGGGTATTAATCTGTCAATAACAAACATTTGGCCATGTCACTGCCCAAGTCCCTCATCTACAGCTGCTAAACCTGTTTAGTCCAGTTTTTACCTGGTCACCCATTATGGTTTTGAAGTAGGCTATGAACTAGGCAGAGCCATAGAATTGTATCAATTCCATGGACAGACAGGGAGCATCCCCAGAACTGTTGTGATGTAAATCCCCACCGGCACTGGGAATAGAGAGTGAGTAATTTACTGGCACACAAATGCAATAGCAGCCATCTACTGAGTCCAAACAGTGGAGGCTAAAATGATGTTTCACAGTAATGTTTTGTAGAACAACACTTCAAGGCGAGACGAATCTAGGATCACAAGAATATTTTCAAAGATGTACATTTCAGTTTACAGTGTATTCAATCAGTATTTGTGGATTTATGTTTTCTTAATCACCACAGGACAGGATCTCCATTCACCTTAAAAATATAAGCGGTCTTCTCCTGAATAGGACAGTGTTTATACAGAGAACTGACTGCAGATTTAATTCCAACTTTTCAATCCACTTTTCAAAGCGAAAGGGCCATATAGAATGTCAATGACTACAATGGAACCACATTTAATGGCTTAGCCTCATGTCCTCCGTGCGGCACACACAAAAGTCCATTGAGGCCTAAGTGTATGCCTTGTTATCATAATACAAGGGCTCATTACGGCCGAAATGAGGCTGAAACTCTTCAGATTCAGTTCTCCAATCAAAGGAGTAACGTCTGACACAAACCATCAAGTGCTTACTCGGATTTGTGGAAGGGAAACATTCAAAGCAAATTAACAGCACTCCAGAAAAGGAAATGGAAACAGTTGGGGGTAATTTCTGCAGACAGTGAAGGATGTGTTGTAAATTTAAAAAAAAAAAAAAAATGCAACTTGAAATCAATGAGTTCTATACCGTGTGAGTCACGTTCCCTGGTCGGAGGGGGAAGTGGGCCGCAGTCCTTCCTCCATGCACATGATCTCATTGTACACATTATCGATTATGTTATTGCTTTTTCCCCTCCTGCACATAGTTCCCCATTGCTTGGTCTGGTGTACGATGAATAATGAATACGGATCACAGGGAGTATGAGGTGTGGGGGCGGGGGGGTTAATAATTAAATGGCTACAGGAACAGCCACTTCTACCTCACCACTGCCTGCACTTCTCCACCGAAAAACGGGAACAGACAAACCTGGCTCAGCCCTCAGAGTCCATACAGAAACGAATGCCGCTGTTTTCAACATTTTTTTTTACTGAAGACAGGGACAACTGTGGTTTTTCTCATTCCAGATTCAAAAAATTATTGTTTACACTACAGAGAACAGATCTCTAAAAAATTATGTTGTGACTTCAGATGCAGAAGACTGGAAGAAAAACATCTACAAGTCCTGCTTTAGACTATCACGTAAAGGGTGCTGATTTTGTAATAAAAGGAGCTACTAAACTAAAATGTAAGAGCTTAGCTTTTGCTTGCTGTTGCTAACAGGTTAACTGAAAAGGAATGACTTTTGTTGCAAATTTGAATTGAAATAAAAACATGTAGAGAATGCTGTCTAACAGCCAAGATTCTAAGAAAAAAAAAATTCCAGGTTGCTACAATGTGAACAAAAATAATCTTTTGAGCTTTTATTCTATAGTAATATATCTATCAACCTTGAGTTGTCTTCATCTCTCTTAGTGAAAACTTTCTACACTGGATCCTGGCATAAAGTAGTCCATCAAGTAAGGCCACACTCAGAGTCAGAATTTCTGTATTACAAAGAATTCCCAGAATTCAACTGACATCTCCTGACATGCTCTTGCAATGGCAAGTTAAGTCAGCTGTATGTCAACAGTCTAATGCTTTATACCAGTCATCTTCACGATCAGCCTCTAACAGGTGTGCTAAAAATCCAAGAGTATGACATGACACGTGACCCACAATGCACTGTGCTTGGGTTGTTATTCTTTTCTCAACTGCCACAATGAGGTGACCTCTGTGTTTCTGTTAATGCAAGGGGTCCTTTTTCCTTTTTTGTTTTTCTAATGATCTGTGGAAGTCATTGACATGACACACTCCTTAAATATGACAACAGACGATCCAGGACTGATATTTAAGTCATATTAAAAATGTGAATTCAAGAGTCCAAAAATTTGGTTAGATCTGATGTCATTTCCTGCTCTGATTTGAATAATGTCAGTCTCAGGTGTGAAATTGCATATTTACTTTCTTCCAAGGCAGGTTCTTTGTGCAAGCCAGGGCTGAATATATTGGCACGTGAGCCTTTTCTCTAGTCAAGGACAGCACACAAATGGTGGTAAAGATTCTTTACAAATGGTCTATCTCCCCCTAAACATCCGGGAGAAGAGGACTGGTAGATAACTGGCGCTTCAGCTTTGAGTTACTTCAACTAGTATTTCACTGGAGGAAGAATGGGGTGAGCAGGGGGCTCACAGTGGGTTTTAGGTTGGAGGGAGAGCAGTCACTGAGGAAAGAATCCAGCCTGCCTCTGCTTCTCTGCTGCCACCTAGTGGCCAAGCACAGTCTCTGGAACAAAAGCACCATAAAGAAATCTGTCGAGTTAGGTATCCAGGGACTCCAGACAGTATGGATGACAACAGACTAAAGGTACAATCAAAACCTCATATTGTCATACGTTTATAATAATACAAAACAGATGTCTAGATCTGTAGTTTGAATCATAATGCACTTAGCATTTTGGGTCTTAAAAAGGCATAATAAAAATATGAGAGGGGTATCATTCTCTTTGTCAATAAGAACTCTACACACTGACAAAATTATAATGGGCTAAATAAGTTCACCTACCCCTATGAGTGCTGGATTTCTGCCTAACCTTAATTGCAATTCCTGAAGTAAAGGGACCGCCTGAAGGAAAGGTCTTAATTACTAATGAGCAGTAATGTACCCTCCTAATGACACATTGGGGCAGAGACAGACCGTCACAGTTAGAAAGGATGGGGTTTGAATATTCATTTAGAGACTTTTACTCAGTCGGACCAGTTGTCAGACTGTCAAACTAACGCTTTCAGGTTTTTGTGAACTGCCATGGCAAATTACTCCTTTTGAAGGAGGTTATATTTTGTGTTGATAAATTGGTGGCATCACTGAGTGTAAACGCCGGCTCATTAAAACTCAAACGTTTAGAGGGCAGTGAAAAATTCACTGGTAATGATGAGCCAAATCCGCATTGTTGAAAACATCTGCTTCAGTATAAATGGTGGGACCCACATGTATGTTTTCAGCAACCTCAATGGGGACACTGCTTTGGATCGTAAGGTTCTGTACACCTTCCAAATATTTTCCAAAGTCCTCAAGTCTACTGAACTTTCCAAAAGCTTGACATTACATCTGCAGATATTTCAGAAGGAACAAAGAAGGGAGTGACAGAATCAGTCCTCAGTTAGAGGGAAATTATGAGCAGGGATTAATGGTTCATATTTGATAAAGTTGCCTCGGTGTGCGATATGAATTTCACTTATTCCATGTGCGCAGATGGCTGTGGGTCATGAATGCAGGGGGAAGCTGGTGAGGAAAAACATGCTGGAAAATGCATTGTCCCGGCACTGACTGAAGGCAGAACAATGCGCAGCAGGGCATCCTGTTGTTGTGGCCCAATCACCATGACCTTCAGGAAGTGAAGTCGTTTCTGAGAGGAGTTTCCTGTGTTATTCACTTTTCCATGGCTGCAAACTAAAAAAGAGCTTTCTGGTTGTTGGGGGCTGGAAGGGGGGCGGGGGGGTTCATCAGAGACAGATTGGCTGCACAACAGATAACCCCCCACCCCAATACCACTCTAAACAGATACTAACACATAGATACACATACAGGGCCAGGCAACAACACAGGGATGGAATCCACAAGTAGGAATCTGTGTTAACAATATAGGTCATTCACAATCTCTGCTCCTCCAGCTGGCCAGTTCCCAAAAACTTTGACTTTATTATTTGCCAGCTTTGACATACTTCAAAATCTTGAGATTAGCAGGTATGCCGAATTTCTGTTCACTGAGAGAACAGCAGCTCTCTTCTCTGACACACATTTCAGAAACATTGCCTGTGGCTTGTCTCGATCTATGACCCTATATTGATTTTCTTTGCAATGTGTGATTTTTTAAATTCCCTATTACATACAGCACAGAATATGCCTCAGTACAGTTACATACAGAATGTACACTTTGATTCACTGTCACAACAATATGGCATACACTTTCTATCAATTATTGTTAATAATAATAATAATAATAATAATAATAATATTTGTTGTTGTTATTATGATTATTGACATGCCAGTCAGAGGAGAATGGGCTCCCCTTCTCAAGGGTGGTTCATCCCAAGTTTCTTCCTGAATGTGTTTCAGAGACACCTCTTCCTTACCACAGTCAACTCACCTTATTGCTGTGGGTGTTAAGGCCAGGGTCTACCCTAAAGCATGTAGTTGCAGATATTTGTGAAATGTACTATACAGATAAATGTTGATTCGATGCTATCAAAATTAGCCACATTGGCCTTAAGACACTAACACAACCTTGAGACCACAGCACACCTTTTCAGAAAAATAGAGATTCCACAGACAGCCACTCAACATCCACTCACTCAGATCATGAATATTGGGCGGTTGGACCAGAAAACCCACGCAACAGTGTTGTGGAAAAACAACAGGGCTGACTGAATCCATCGGCATGAAAAACAACAGTGAATCACAGATTCAAACCAAACTGTTCTTCTGGATGCTGTTTATCAACTGCTCTGTCTATATGTTGTAAAAATAAACTACCCTGAGGCTTCAAAGTATTGTTTCTTCCTTCAAAAAAGAAAAAAGAAGTTCTCTCCACAACACCAGGTCAGGACATAAGCAGTGACAAGAAATAGATATTACATCTGATGAGAAAAAAAAATCTAGAGATACAATTATCAGATTGTTATAGGAAAGTCATGGGCATTCTTTTTCAACCCAATAAAGCAAGAACTGGAATGTCTTTCATTCAAATGCAGACACACTCAGATACAGTTTCTTCACTAAATTCTGGAAGACAATCTTGTCTTTATATCCCACTGTTGTAAAGGACGGTTTAACAAAGAATAACCTCTGTCCATAATGGAAACTAAAACTGGACCAGGACAGTGACATGAAAAAAGTTCATAAAGGAACTCTGTTAAGCAGCCCCTCTCTGAGCAGCCAATGGTTCTTCAGTCTGAATGGAGTCTTCCTCCAATCCTGGAGTAGAGCACAACCACAGCAGAAGATGATTGGACGGGAGAAGTGGGGCACCCTCTGCTAATGAAGCTCTTATGAGTTGAGGGATGAGGACAATGTCAACCATGATGACGGAGACAATGGTGTAGTGGAATGGTTAGGGATCTATGTAACCTCACGGTTCAGTCTGCAGAAAGTGCATTGCTGCTGCACCCTTGAACAAGGTACTTAACCTGAATTGCTTCAGCACATATCCAGCTAAACAATGTGTAGGAGAGTAAGCTGTGCACATTGCTCTAGACTAATCCAGCACAATTTAGTGTCAGACAGCAACATAAAAATGGCTGCCAAAAATAGGCTACTACTGTGTGGAAAAATGACGACAACAAAGACTCATACAATTTTAGTCAAGCTCAAAATAAAAGGTCACTTAAGAATCCTTAGTGTCAAAACTTGAACCACAACTTTCAATTTGGTGTGAAAGGAAAGACTCAGGGCCAAATTTTCTAAAGCAGTTAGAACATGCGAAACTGTTCTGCTGGTACAAAAAGACTGAGAGCATGTGATAGGTTGAGATATTTTGTTTGCTCCAATCACAAGTTGTGTCTCTGAGATTGCGTGTGGAAACATGTAACACGTGCGTAATAAATCAAGCCTTCGAGCGCTGAGGATGCAGTGGCAGTGATTGACAGAAGGTTGCTTCTTTAAAGACCTGCAGCTTATCGTGTTTTGACACGTATTGTGACAGCAGTGGGACCGGTTGCTCCGGCGATGCTTCAAGCTAGCGCTAAGAATTGACATCGGAATGCCTTTGTTGTACGTTTATCACATAACACAACGGTGTTTCCTGCGCATATGCTCCTGTTCATTGGTTCAACTACTCATTTAGCCATTGGCATGCAACTCCATGTTTAAGCGTAGAACATACATGCCGGTTATTCAGACAATACAAATAACTTATTTCTCTTTATATGCATTATGTGTAAACAAAAAAGTGTAATTTAGCAAATAATGGAGCAAATGATCTAACCAAGAGAAAAGACCAGAATATAAACCAGCAGACCGAATTCCCTCCACTGAGGTCAGTCACGCACCACCAGAGGTGGACAACTCCAGCTTTAGAAAGTAAAAATCCCACCATGCATTTGTTCTGCCCGTTCACTACACCCAGCTGATTCTAATCTACACAGCTCTTCAGCCAGGTAGATGAGCTAATTCGTGAACTCACCTGGTTTTAGTGAATGGGCAGAACAAATACATGAGAGCACTTTTATTTTCTGAAGCCGGGGTTGTCCACATCTGCACACCACCCACCAAGAGTTTGACAGTTAATGGGTTAAACGGAGTCAAATAGGCTGAAAGTTTCCCCATAGCCCGAAGTGCCGTTTCAGCTGATCACCAGAGCTGTGGCCGTACTTTGTGTCCCCCGTGCCCCGCACCGCAACATACATTATTAAGCAGGATTTTGTCAATAAATACAATCGAATGTAGGTCAGCATTGCTGTGTCCTCGGGAGATTGCAACACACAAAGGCTAACAGAGTTAAATTGATGTCTTTGTTGGATAGGGAGCAGTACGGTGGGATAAAAAGACACAGCTCCCTGTATTACCGTCCTCTGAAAGTAATTTAAATTTGCTATATGCAAGACTCTTGCACCTGGACACCTAAACATCCCATTGTAATTACTGTGAGCGATTATTAGAGTGACTTAACTTTAATAAGCCTGTGTTAACAGACAACTCCTGCGTACCCTTGTGTCTTACTATATTCTATGTAGAACCAGCACCTGAAGAAGCCACTACTTTTTTCATAGCAGCACACAAGCAGAACTTCACACATGAGGTGCAGGAGGATACTGTATGTAAAGGCAGTCTACGGGTGCCATTTTGTCCGACACAATGAGACGTGAACATGTCTGGCAAACAATTGGTTCCCTCAGTTGGACATAACTATTGCCGGTTGTCCACTGGCCTGCTGGGCGGTTTGCTGCAGTCCCAATTTACAATTGGCCGATGGGACCCATCCAGACTCTACAACAGACTATACAACAGAGCGAAGCACCCTGTAGACCCATTCTGTACTATTGTGGTCATATTAGGATTCATCCAAAATTTGTCCCTAACTTCCACTTACAAGTACGTGCAAGTGTTTTTTTGTCCCTACACTGACCCAGATTGGTGAGTTGAGAGATCACCCAAACAAAGCTGTTTGTGGAAACAAATATTTTCATTTACTGTAAACCAAAATTATGATCGATTCCAGTCCGCCAGACTTCTAATGAATTTGTTTTTGTTTCCATAACTCTGGAACGCTCAGTGGCCATTCTGTGAGGTTTTTTTTTAGCTTCGAAAAACATAAAAGCCCGTCTGCGTTCGGTTTTTTGTATCCAAAGCTTTTAAAAACGTGAGCCCCTGCTGCTAAAGAGAGCCACATTTCTCTCGCAGACATTAAACAAAGGCCTTCAGAGGAAACTCCGTGAGAAGACTCAAAACTGTTTTGATATAAACTCTTAAAAAAAAGAAACAGAAAAAACAGGCAGCTGTGGTACAATGGAAAAAGCTGCTTGTGGAGAGATGCATCTTCAGAGACTTTGAGAATTGCTTGCGTGACCTAGATATCTTCTTCTTTCATTTTCAAAATATCAAATCTCTCAAGAGGATGATGATTTAGCATTTGTTGTTTTTTATCCCCAGCCTCCAAGCATTACAAGTGTCAGACATCAGAAATATGGAAGCTGTGTCATAGCTGTAGCATGCACAAATTTTGACTTTATTGATTTGACTTATCCTTTGGCCGGAATAGGGACACTGTGAGAGCTGATGTGCTGGTTTTACTGCAGTATTGGTGCAAAGTGCATTGTGGGAGCCTATAGTTTCAAACCCATGACAACAGCTATGTGACATTACAACTCAAGGATTTGACAGGTTGTTTGGAGAGGGTTGCTTGTTTAAATCCAAGTGAGGTATTGCTCTCACAATAACGTGCAGGGTGCCATGCATATCCAAGAGAATTCATAAGACAAGAGCCTGGCCTTGGGTAGCTATGTCTGCTAAGTAATTTGATAAAGCATTAACATCTGCAACTGCTAAGCAACCGAGCGTCCGCCAATAAAACCTAATGTATGATTTCAAAGAAGTGAGGAATCGTGCTAATTAAATCCATGCACAAGAAAACCCTTTTGGCGCCCTACATCTCATTTGGTGGAGGATTAAACAGAACCCAGGAAAACCCTCATCTCACCAGAAATACTGAGTTCATCAGGCACACAGATACACAGGAAAAATACACTCTCTTAAGTGCAGTGATAGCTCTGTTGGGCTCAGCACTGTAAGTGCTGCTGAGCCTTTGACTAATGAAACGAGGGAGGGAAGTCATTTGCCATATCTCCTCTCGACAACCTGATACATCAAAGTGCTTCTAATAAGGCTAGAGACATTAAAAAAATGTCTGAAATTCAGGGAATCAAGAGAACAGAAAAGTATGGAGGAGTGGAATTGTCCATTATCCCTCCCTGCTGACTCGAAGGCCACAAATGGCTAATTAGAGACTTAGCCTACTCAATATGAATGCGCTGTGTTATTTTCAGTTAGGGGGAAACAACCGTGAGAGATTCAGTGGGTAGGCGTGGCCACTAGACTGGAAAATTGACCACACCCACATCCTTACGATAAGTGATTCAGGATAAACTAGGACAGCTAAAAGGAGGATTCTGGGAAACATAGAGGAGAGAGCCTAAGGTGAAGGCAGCTGCGTTTTCCAGGGAGTATTTGTTTGGTTTTGCACTTTTTATTGTAACTGGCAAAATGATATTTTAAACAGGATTGTATGTACAACAGTAACTTACAGTACTTTCCAACAAACAGTAATTTCCACCTCTATACATGGAAATCAATTTGAAGTCCAATGCCGATATGACATTGAAAAAATACACCTAGGAAAATTAATATGAAGTACTAATTGGGACACACCAAGGATAAGATATGACAGTTTAATAAATCCATTCATTAATACCCAAACTGTCCTCCAGTATGTTCATTCATCAGAAAATAACCCCAAGTACAGCCTAGACTTTGAGAGCAAAAAAAACAAAAACAAAGTTAATAGGTGACCCACTAAATATTTCTGCATGTTATTTTGGGTAACCAGCATGGGTAGACAAATTCCCTCTAGTTATCAACTGAAATATGAAATGTCAGAGCCAAGACTGTCATTCTGTGACAGACAAGTCTTGAGGATTTATTGGGATGATAACCACTGAGCAAAGTATATGATTATTAGGCCTAATTCTGTGTATTTTGTTGTGTCTGTACGATTTTCTCAGATGTAGTGCCAAAGTGTGACTGTGTAGGTCCATGGTCCAAAAAATAAAAACTTGTGTCCCATGATGCACACAAACAGTAACTCATAATCTGATGTAATTATTTCACATCTTTTCTCGCTTGTGTAATACACACAAAAATAATGTGCAAGTCACATTTTAAAAGCAATGGAATGTCTAGATCATGACTCCCTGTGATGTGACATTATAGTTTTGTGACATTTATAGCAGAAACATAGCCAGTGGTATTCAGCCTTGTCTCTCAAATATAGTATCACAGCTCTCAAATGAACCCCAGTCCGCCCCCCACCCCCACCCAAAAAAATCTTGTTCCACTGTCACCCAGGATTCATCTCAACAAAGGTTTAACATGGCTGGAAGGAACGACAATGAATGAACAAAAAACTGTCCCTGGCATTCTGACACAAAGTCCGTATCGACTGAATCATCTGCCAAGTATATAAACATTAGCTTTTATTTTCTTCCTTTTTTGGCCTTCCCAAGCTTGTGTCTGAGTGTTGACTTAGCAACTTGGAAGTTCCGAACAGGCTTCCGTGGGAGAGCAAGCTGTAAGGTCTACGTGATAATTGCAAAACGTTGTATGGCACACGCTTAGCGAGGGAACACAGCCATCTGGAGTGGTTGAGCAGAAATGTTAAAGCAATAAAAAAAAAAAAATGTTTGCCATTGACCTACTTCCTGGTGCAACTGCAAGACTGTAGCTCACGTACCTTGTGTGTGTGTGTGTGTGTGTGTGTGCACGCGTGTGTGTGCTTCCAGGAGGAATTCTAGCAACCGGTAGCTTGATAAGTGGGACTCACTTCCTCTGCAACTCTGTGTAAATGGAGATCAGAAGAACTGCAGTGAAAACTGCTGCATATTTAGGCCTACTGTTTAAAACAGACAATGGAGACAGGTGTTCTATGAGTCTATCCTCATGGCTTTAAACATGAAACTTTATCACTGACTGGTGACAAAAATTTTCATTTTTACTGAATTTTATGGGTTCATTCTGAATTTCCGCCATTAAATCCACCACTTTTTTCCAATTTTATAAACAGGAAAATTCTGAAATAAAATTACCTCCGCTGTAAAGTAGTCATTTCCAAACACAAAAGCTGGAAGACGGATGTAAAATCTCCATCCTGTATTGAATATTGAACAAACCTCTGTTCCGATTGGCGGGCCACTCAGCGGAAGCGAGCGCATTAGAAGCACAAACCAACATTACTTAGCTACCTAGCTCAATACGGATAATGACCCTAAAAGCATGACGAAGGACACCAAAGCCATTTGGTACAGTAGGCTGACCAGCAGCATTCAGATGCATTAGCAATTAATGGACCCAAGTGTTTGTCCTAGTAATGGGTACATTTTGGGTCACAACCACCAGACTAGGGCCTGGTGCTGCCAGTTAATGTGAGTGAAACAGTCTCGCTGAGTCGTCATAACATCCCTTCCTTGGTGCTAACTTTGTCCAGTGCAACTTATACGGTTCATCATTTAAACATAATCATACTTGTTATTTTCAAGACTCAAGTTGGGCTGTAGTTTGAAACAGCAAATCCCTAACCAAATTTCAGACCTACAGAGAGGCAGTTTCAATCCCCTATTACCCGATTAAAATAGCCAGGGACACGTGCTTTGAAATCCCTGGAGTTATTAAAATCACAGCACATGTTTACTCTTATAATGTAGATAAAACTAGCTAGTACTCATTGGGTGTTTGCCTTCCATTTGCTGTAGACAAACATGCAATGCTTGCTGGATCAACATTCTCAATAATCCCACATATAAAAAGGAATTATTAGGATTTGCTACAATTATTTTTAAATCAAATGAAATATCCTTCAGTACTGTCACACTGTGGTAGCCTACAAAACAGAAACCCTCCCCCCAGTGATTCTGCCAGTGAAAATAGCTCACCGCAGGACACACTGCGAACCTTCTCTGAGTCTCACTAAGCGGCACAGGCTGAGATATGAACAGGACGTATGTGACATAAATAAATATCAAAGTTTTATACTGTTAGGAAACATAAATACGTCCCTGCTGCTCCTGACCTACTTTTCCCCGCCAGCCAATTCGCCTCCTATGGGACACGGAGGTACGACAACGTCACCACACACTGCGAAACACACAACAGAAGCACGACCGCGGTATTATCCGTTTCATTAATTGCGGAGGCCGGGGAGCAGTGCTGGATCAAACAGTCATCTGTCTTCAGCGTCTACATGTTACAGTGCTTTGTGGATGAGAAGTATATGTTGTACTTTAATGTCAACAGAAAGGAATTGAATTTGTATATCAGATTGGTGAGGACATAAATAGCTTGTCTTCTGACATTTGTTTACAAAGAACAAGTAAACACATGTAATTACTGGCTACATCAAAATTAAGTGTTCATCATACAGGTATCTGTCAATACTGAGATCAGACATAAACAGAAGCACATTCTTAAATTGTTTAACAATTACGAGATAAGATTTCAGAAATAGATAAATAATTTACACATTGCAGTATACTGCTGCCACCAAATAGTCTTTTCCAGCAATTACAAGATCTTATAAACCTCTTATCTTGTAATTACAAGATAGGCCCCTTATCTCATAACAACAAGATAAACCCTTAGCTTGTTCATGCAGAAGGCAAGATCTTTTAGTGAGAACATATCTGGACTGAATAATGTTGCAGACTGAAGTACTAAATGAAGATATCAATCCAGGTGTTAGATATTTGATTTGGTGCAAGCTCTTGAACCCTCCGTGTTTGTTGACTGACATGCAGTATAGCCATATTAAAACAAAAAAATAAATAAATATTGTGAGTTTTCATGAATTCAGTCAATACTGAAAGTCACAAAACCTGCCGTGTTTTCCATCTACAGTTTTGGGGTTGGTTTTTACGAAGTTCTTCATGGTTTTCAAGTTGAAAACCTGTGACCACCGACACTGGGTTCACTCCAGTCACCCCTTCTTTTGTTGACAGTTGACAACCTGTTAAAACCCTGCTACAAAAATGTCCCTTCCCATAACAGCTGAAATCATTATTAAGGACATGTTCTATGTGGATCGAGAACTGTACTGAAGGATGAAATACAGACAATGAAAAATTAGACTGTCAAATCAAATAATCAAATCACTTAAGTCTCTGGACTGACTCTCCATTCCTTTCCCGCTGCTCCCAAATTCCGCCGAACGAAACAGTCTCCCACAATAGGTTTCCAAAAGCACTTAGATTTTTCTGCCTTAATGTTAACAGTGGGTTGCGCACAGTCTGGTCAAACTTCAAAACGTCTGAGAAAGACGTAAAAGCTGAAATAGCCATGTTCTCCGCTTGCTTGCCTTGCTACCCTTGCCATGAGTTTTGAATTAACTCTTACTAGGGTTAATAAGTGTGACATGGCAAATCAGAACGTCCCATTAAGGAAGCAAATCAATTAGTGTGAGTGATCATCTGCATAAGAGAAACAGCACTGTAAGACAATAACTCATAGGGACAGTACAGAAAATGTAGATATCTGTTTTATGGTTAGTGCTCCTTGACCATCACACCAGAAACAAACAAATCCAAGACAAGTAGAACCTGTGCTGATAGTCCTTTGATACAAGGACATTGCCTGAAAAAATGAATGTGCCCATTTTGTTTCTTTTCTTTATTCTCAAATCATGAATTCTCAAATATAGTGCATAAAAAACTAAAAAGGAAAGCTTTATTTAAAAGTATATCAAGTTTAAAACCTTGTCAACATGAGTTGGTCAGGTCTGAAACATTTGGAAATTTTAGGAAGAATTGATTTTGTTCACAGAAAGCCCTTTGTCCTCATATCATAGGCACAAAGCCCAGCATTGACTGAGCAGGGGACGGGCTTTCGCTAGGTTGGGCTGAGTTGAATGAAAGCTCTCTGCAGGGGGACAGTGGCTCAGCAGGTGGGAGGGTAGGAGTGCACTCTGAATGGGGGCTAACACCCACCCTATCCCTCCCTCCTGCTGATAGAAACATGCCACGTGCCTCCGTGCCACCTGTAGTTCCAGCCCCCAGCCTCCCCTTCCTGGTCTACGGTTTCCAGAAATACAATACAGTACTGAACCCTCCCGGTGAGAGCACTAGCCTAGCCTTACAAGCCTGACAGAAAAGCCTCAGGGCTAGCTCTGTGAGAGATGACCACGCAAACAACAAACCAAGAAAATGACATCTCTGCCCACTTCTTCATCTATATAGGCTAAATGCCAGGGACAGGAGCTTCTTCACCGTCATTGTAATGACAGGATACAGGAAGTGCTGGGACCAGGTGGGGCATTCTGCATGTTCTGTTAACTACGCTGAGCTGCAGGAAAGAGCTAGCATAACTTAAACAAGCACCAACACAGGGGTTAGATAGACAGGACTCACCTGCTACTCTGACTCAGTGCTTAGCAACAGACAGGAAGGAAATGGCATTACGGCTCAACTTTAGATAGATCCAGAACAATATGGAGGAGCTAGAAGGTTGGATTCATCAAACACAGAGGGATTAAAATGAATCAAATACATCATCAGCACGACTGCTATGTAAAACAAATACAGCTGCAAAAAATCCAGAGTTTCAATTCTTTAAAATGTACACAAGCCACATTCAACCACCTCAGCCTGCAACTACAATAACAGGGCTAGTCTTCTCGTTACCAATACATTAGGGCATACTAGTTTGGTGACCACCACCTGTATTTGTAAAAATATGGATAAAGGTTGAGTGAAGTCAGGCTGCTGTCTGTATGAATACATGCACAACCACAACTAACTAATTAACTATTTCATACTTTTATAAAATTTAAAAAAATTCTGTGTGAATCAAGGTGAGACACTATGCTGATTTAGTGTGCTGATTACCCCCCGGAAGTCTGAACAGTGCACACTGTGAGTCCCAAGCTCACCCCCCTCCCAAACCGGACAGCCTCCAAGCTTGGGGCCAGTTGCATTATCCCAGCATAAGTGAAAAGAGCCTGTTTATTTTCCAACAGGGAGCCACTGACCTTAAATAACAGGAATACCCAGAAACAGAGCGAAAAACGCTATTGATTTTTCTCACTCTAAATGCCAGTGCCCTTATCTGCCTTGTATATCCACATTCAAAGCGTTGCACATCTAGAACTATTTATTTCCAAGAGCTCTGGCATCACAGAGAAACTGGTTTTGCCCACGGTGCAGTAGCACAGAATTTTCTGACACAGCCGCTTTTTCATTATCTACACATCACAAGTTTTATTACATATATGTGCATCTCATTATTTTACATTCTTAGTAAACCGTTATTAACTGTCCAATCAACGTGATTAAATATATTTTCATGCTCGAATATAGGTTGATGGGTTGAAAAATTCCACAAAAGCTTAACAATATCCACTGATAAACATTTTCACACTGCTTACAAAGCGTAACTAACACTACACTGGTGTAAATCAGTTGTTATGTGAGCCTGGCTATAAGTAATAAAGTATCGGCCATTTACTGTCCACTGGTAAAGGTCATCCACATCACGTGTTCTGGGGTAGAATATTTTTATAATAGAGGCCATTTTGGCTGGTGGCTTTTTCGTACATCTCCATCAACCAGAACTGCCCAGCTAAAGTACTTCAATATATGTGCTACAATATGCAACAGCACTCTGAGAAGTGCATCAAATATTTATTTCCCATTTATTTTTAGATATATCTTGAGCATTTCATATTCTGAAGTGCTTTAAGAACCAGTCATCCGAATTTAAAAATAGCAAGTTGCAAAGGGGAAGTATATACCTACTGTACCATAGCCAGTGTTATGTTTTCTAATTATAATTAAGACAAATGAAGCATGCAAGACTGCATCACAGCTCACATTTACCTCGACCTAAACTCTAACTGACAGCAATTCTCTGATAAATCAGCTTTACAGAGTCTCAAATAGTTTAACTTTCATTCACATGGATACTGGCTTTTACAGCAACTGTTTCTGATGATCCTTGAAGGGAAGAACATAAAGGGAAACTCGCTTTTTTCCTTTCAAACAAGAATTTTGACATCCAGGGCAAAGTATTGACTTTTTGTCGATTCACACAAACTAAGTGAATAACATCATTGAAGAATATTAGCACAGAAGTTTGTCATTTAGAAACTTTATTGAAATGTGCTTGGCGCAGAACTGTTGTACTTGGCTCAGAAAATTTTGTTATTCTGGGCCTTGAACTATTTCACTGAGAACTATTTCACAGTGCAGAGAGAGAGAGCTCCATTAGATGAAACTCTGCCGGTGACTGTGATGCTGACGGGTGGTACAAGATGGTATCTTCAACGTGAGCTCTCCTGCTGGCGAATGGGCAACTTCCTGTCAGTGGTGACTTCCTGTCAGCTCAGTGACGCTCAGTGGCAGGCCTTGGCCTGTCCCCTGCTCACCCCCTCACTGGGTGCATGTGTACAAACAGCCACTATCCAAGGCTAGAGTGGACAGCCATTGGCCTGCTGCTCGCGTAACCCCTGGAAACAGGCTTCAGAGGGCCGTCCTATCCTGGCAGGGAGAACCCCCTGGTACCTGAGAGTAGTGATGGAGAGTGAGCTTTCATTGAACCAAAAATGGAAGGAGCAACCATCTGGCATCATGGACTCAATGATTTGAGCCAATGACCACATTGGCAGTGGAGAGAAAAAAGCAAACATTTTTCATTGGCTCAAACAAGTCAATGATTGACAGCTGGGTGTAGCTACACCATAACAGGGTTCATCAAAACCTCATTTCAGCCATCGTTACCGAGGAGTGAGGGCGGTGTTCTCAGACGCATTCCTCGCCTCCGCCGATCTCCCAACCAGCAGGGCCCCCTCCCCCACCCCACCCTGCGTACCTCTCTGCCCCTGAGAGAGAAGTGCCGTGGCCAACTGGGCCGACTGGAGCGTGAAAGAGCACGCCGACTTCCTGCTGCACTTTGACGTCTCCTAAAAATCTCGCTCGCAAACTGTGAATCTGCAGTCTACCGTGGGGGATTAGTTGTGCGTTTGGAAGCACATGTTGTGGCACGGTGGCCGCTGAGCCAAGTGATGAGTGGAAGAAATACGCAACAAAAGTTTAACTAAAAACTGGCCAAGGGCCTTTTATTAGTCCCAAGACCATAGAACATATCACAAACAAAAAACCAGCACAGCCAAGGGTAAAATGGAACTTCCCCCCCGGCATGAAAAATATGTGGCCTAATTGAAAGCATGCGCTAGCACCTGGTTTGATTAGCAATCATCCTCAGGTGAGCCTGCCTGTGAGCGAGACCACTGCTGTTTAAGCTCCAGCAGTCTCCGCAGGCTGAGATTCAGACAGGAACTGACCGCAGGTCTCCCGGCGCCACGATGTGCACTTACACGGACACTCACAGTAAAACGATCCGTTTGACACGATGAAGGACGAAAGATACAGAAGGGTAGTGTACGCTCACCCCATCTGCCTCATCTCCAGAATTTTCCAGACCTGATGCTCAAACACTGAACTTCGTAAAAACTCCCATCAGCCTTTCACACAGGGTGAAAGGTGAAAATGCCACATACAGCTGATATACAATCCACAGAATTTTTTTGTCAAAAAACCTGACGCAGTATCAGTAGTTAACATTATGCATCTTCTTGCAGGAGACAAAACAAATGTAAAATGATTAGACTGTGAAGCAGGGAGAAGCTCTGCTGAAAGTGTAGAAATGGCTTTATCTCCTGACATTTAATGTCTTTTATATGCATTACGACTGCAAGCAAAGCTCCAAGGTACCTCTACGCTATGTTTCTACTGGGGAGGCAGACTCAGCATCCGATAACAGGAGGTACTGGAGGAAAGGTCTGTCCTCACAAGAATGTCTGTCCTCCTGCTGTTTCTTTGATCTCCTGTTGGATGAATATGGGAGAAATTCTGTTTTCGCAATTCAGTTTAGTAAACCATCGATTATTTGTCAAGCGTATCCTCCTGAATTCACCCAACAAACGCACAAACGTTGGCATGCGCGCACATGCACGCATACATACCACACATGCACGCACACAAGCTTACATACACACAATCATTTCAAACAGCAAACCCACCCTTACTGACACGGAATATATGAGCATGATACTGTAAAATTATATATTTGCAATGTACTGCAGTATCTTGCATTTCTTTGAGGGCAGAGGAGTTCAACTCCTAATAAACAGCATTTTACATGATACAGCTATCTTATGATTATCCACAGTGAGACTTCCCTCCAAAAATACCCCACAGATATCATGTCGCTCTCACTCTAACCATATTATACCACCACAGCCAAAGGCATTAGCCTAAATTATACACACAAACATGCCAGACAGAATTACTTGGTAGACAAATGGAAGACATATCATTATCAAATTAGAATACAATTCTCTGTCAGCACAATGTTAAATCAAGTTCAGTTTTGTTATTTCTGCAAGCAGGACTGAACTTGTGAATGTTCTAAAAAGACAGAAGGGCCTGAATCCATAAAAAGGTAAGCAGGTACTTTTGAGGAGTGTAGCGACCTGGATTCATGGCGCACTGTCATCCCGTGAGGCTGACCCGACTTTTTGCTTTGGCATCAGGTGTCTAACAACGTACCGCTCTGTGTTTTTGGCAGCTGGTAGAGATTTATATAACGCTGGCTCATGCGTGTGACGGTCCCAGATGAATAATTAAATAAGCGAGTCATCTCCTTGTAAACAAGTTTGCTGGTATTCTTGCTGACGAATGTGCAGTGACCTCCATTTTGTGCTCTGCGACAAGTACGGCCCTGGGGGCTGAGCTTCAGGCTTCTCAGGCCAAAAAAAATAAAACACAACAAAATGTTTCAGTACTGTTGAGCGTAGACAATAAGGGGATGAGCACAGTAAGATGTCCCATGGTAAGCTGTCACACTGTTCATATCTTCAAAACAGAGGAGGTACTTCAAAAATTCAATAGCCATTTTGTGTGACTTCCTGTCCTGTGGTTAACATCCTATTTACATGTGGTCAAAGTCACATGTATCTGAGGCGAGCACAATTTTCTTATTTTAATAAAATTAAAATGTAATAAAAGTTTGTTAAGTATGTTAAGAATATTGAAAATTATATTTTTGTACTGAATAGAGGAGAATATTGACTGTTTTTTGGTACAGTAGATTAAATCCTGTGTTAAGCTTACCTTGATATATCGCCATCATTAGCACACCCATCAGTTTGGGGCAAATTCTCTCAATGACTTTGGGGCAAGATGTTACGTGTCAGTTCTTATTTGCTGAAAAATTCAGCCGCTACTTAACTGTCTATAGCTCTACTGAAATAAAATAGGAAGATGAAATGAATACAAAATCTGAGATGTCATTCTTTAATTTATTCAGTTGTGATGTATTGTGCCAAAAAATACTTCCTAAAGATTCATAGTCTTGCATAATACATATCTATGAAACATGATTGTGGAAAAGAGTAACAGAGGGTCTTTAATTGTTGGAGAATTAAAAAACAGCCAATGAAAACTGGATGTGGGTCATTAAGCAGCACATTCAAGAACTGTATAATAATTATGCAGGCTAGTGCGACGAGACAGTTTTACATCTGTTAGCATGGCAGATGATTGATACCACGTATTCAGCACAGAAATGAAATCACGAGCTGTTAGTACAAACTGGAATTCTAAGAGGGCTACTGAGCAATGCTTATTGAAATATGTTGCGAGTCCATGCCGCAACCGCGGTTTTGACTTGTTTTTATGACTGGTTAACATTGACTAATTGTGCCAATATTTGTATTGTCTATAAATGGTGACACAGGAAGTTGAATATTTTAATGATACATAGAAAATGAAACATGATATATAAAAGTATGCTGTTTGAGAACCTTTAAATAATAATTTGTACTTTTAGAATCATGCTGTTTAACCAGGAAGGAAGTCACACAGCTGGGAATATTCAGCTTGAGAAGCAGATCTCAATAGCGTGTGGCGCTGCAGTTATGCTAATCACACACTTCCTCATCTGTGTCCTTAGCTGCTTATCATCTACAGCAGAGCAGCTTGCTTTGAAATAAATATACAGCATCACAATTTGACCGTGAATGTCAAAATGGCAACTATTCAAATGTTATCAAAATGTTTTTGAACCCCATTTGCTTGTGAGGGAAAAAAAGCAAATAAATAAAATGCATTTAGGCCTGTGAATTAGCTCCAGGCTGTATTTTCTAGTCTAAATGTGGTGTGAATGTGCTCACTAACATTAAATTAAGTTTCATGTACCCTCACATAGTGGAAATACACTCAGCTGTCAATCAATCACTGACTTGTTTGAACTAATAAAAATGTTTTCTCTCCACAGCCAATGCGGTCATGTTCCAATATGATATCTCCTCCCATTTTTGTTCATCAAACCCTTCCCTCCCCATTGCTGTAGTTCGGTATCCAGTTTCTCCAAAAATACCCAAGGCCAGGAATCAATGAACAATTGTCCTTAACTTTAACTTGCAGTTGAGTACGATTGTTATGCTTTTACTCCACAAGAACAAATTAGGTAGTGTATTTTCAGGATTGCTGAACTCGTTACAGCGTGTCAGTGAAGAAATGAACACTTGCATTTCACTGTGAAGTGAAAATGAAGGACAATTTGACTGAATCCCATCCCTGCAGGCTGCAAAGCATGCTGTGTCTTCCTGCCGAAGGCTCCAGAAGCACCTTGTGTTATCACCAGCTGTGGTCAGGAATCTCCAGGTGGTAGAGAGAAATCGCATCTAAAGAACCTGTTACTTTTGTCAAGAGATGCACGTGAATCTACTGCAGCGGGACACAGTCAGAGCAAGACCTTGATTAGATCAATTAGCAATCTTTGGCAGGGTGGGAACTGGGTCACCAATGATGTGAGCAACTCATGTCTTTGCACCATGCGCTGCAGTTGCTAGGGACCCGGTTTTATTCCCTCCAATCAGGAATCACTTACAGGACCTAGTAACAAGCATGAGTGACCCTGGTTCTCAATGCCTATATTGGTACGCCATCACCATACAATTCTCATTTGTGCTTCTAATGGCATGTCAGAGACATTCTGGGCTCTGTCTATTCAAAGAGAGGCTCTTCTATGTGGTGCTATGTGAAGGCAGGGCAGCCAAAGGGAGCAGAAAAAGTGCAGCAGAGGAGAGATGGAAAGTTTTTTTGGTTCAGACATAATAAGCGAAGAGACAGAACAGTCAGAAAGCAAGCCGTAGGGCCATTTCCAACTTACGAGCTTGGCCGTTTCAACTAGGCACTTCCAGTGAAGTTCAAAAAGGTATTGACTTTCTCATAAAAAAAATAAATCATTTTCCCCAAGTCACAGATAAGAAGTACACACCATATTTTTTTCTAAGTGCCGCCTTCCACGGCCTTTTACGTCAGTGTCAGTCTGCCGAGGCACCAAATGGCAGAGCAGAAGAAAAGTGGATTACCAGACAGCGGGTCACCGCCAGCACTCATTACATTAGTTCATTATTACACTGCTGTCTACACAGTCTGGCTCCCAGCCATGCGCTGTACTTAGCGTTAGCGCTGAGCCGAGCGAAACATCCTGCAATCCAAGCAGTGGGATCAGCGCTGGATTACAGCGGCTCCCTGTGACAGCCAGGCAAGGCCCGATCACAGACGGCATCGGAGAGCCCTTTTGTCACATGAGGGAAGGAGGGAGGAAGGGAGGGGCAGAGGAGGGGAGGGGTTTGGAGAGAGGTAAGCTACATACAAATGATTCTATAACCACTGCCATTGTAAATTTTCTGTTTTGGAAAGGGTATTGATTCCCATCTAGGGATGATGTCAGAGCTGGTCTTTGCATTCCAGGAATGCTCTGCAGCAGAGTGCAAATCTATTCATTGAGCGTCCTGTTACCAGAAAACGAGTATGACTCCTATGTATGGCGGACAGAGAACAAGCACCTGTTTCTTGGTGGAGGGGAGGGACCTATAACTGGGTGTTTGAATACCAGACACACCGTTATCGGTTATGACTGAAGGTCCACATTAGCAAGGCGAAACTGAGCTCGGCTTCTCTGGGGAAGCATTGCTGTTAAGTCAGTTAAAATTCTAAGACTCACTGCTCTCTGGCGGCCTCTCATGGCCTGCTGGGAAACTGCAAGATTCATGAACTTCTCATGCATTGACTTTGTGTTCCACCAAGACAGCGTGTGAATGATGTCACACCCGCAGTGTGGAAAGAATGAGAAAAAGTTGTCACATGGTCATCACTCGCTTATTCCTCCAGAGTCTGTGTCTCTCAAATGTCCAACCTCCTCCTGACATGCAAGTTCTAGTTCAGTCATTTCGACAAAGTGGTTAGTACTTACATAAGTATCACTTTGCATGTTTGCCACACATTCAGGGTTGGGTATTCACTTCAGCAATGTAAGTTGCAAGACCTTATGCAAGATATGCAAGAACACACCTATCTATTAATATTTTGTTGGGCTCTTCTTCTGTCCTGTTCTGTTTTTATCTTACTGTCACTGTCTACTCTAATTACATGTAATTGTATGTTGCCTCCTATGTAATTACAGCACTTTCATCCTGCCCAGAGCAAAATACTTTGAGATTGCTACGCAATGAACTGTTCCCAGTATGTGATGACCGAAAGAGAGGTAATGTTGGTGTGAATTCAACTCGCTCAATCTTTAGTAATTAACGATATCAATAATGGACCCAGAGTGGTTCACGTAGACAAGATACTCATCAGGAGACAGACATGACCCCGATGACTGGGTATTTGAGTCTGAGTCCCACTGGCTATGGCCTGAGGTCTGCACTTGCAAGGCAACAACTGGCTCAGCCGCACCGAGTAATAACAGGGGTTAATCTGATTTTGTCATCACTCTCTAGCGGCTCCTCCTGGCGGCCTTGTGATACGCAGAAATAGCTGACTTTGTAACCCTCTGATGATGTAGCTGTTTCAAAAATAGCTGTTCATATAAATACTACTAGTAAAAAGTGACTCGCGTTTATATTATAGGTATGTTACTCATTACAGTGCCATCACAGGACACAGTTTGGCCAGAGAGGACACACAAAGATCGTGGGAGTAAACATCCTGCCCATCCAACGGTATTATTCCGATTCATGTCTCAGAGTCGAAAATAGAGACAGAGGAAAGCCTGGCTCTTCAGAGGAAAATGAAAGCCCACATAAAGACATGCTTTCAGTAGCACACTGCTGAACATGTTCCACTGTACTGTGCATTTAAAAAGCCGCCACTTGCTCTGTGCTGAAAGTGCAGTGCTTGACACTAAAAACAGTTCATTTGCCAACTGATCAAAACACTGACAGCCAGGGTGCCAACGCTGTTAAATCATTGCAGTAACATTCATTATTAATGTAAAATTGACAGCGGTTTGGTGCTTTCATACTTCATCAACCAAAATCAGTGAATAATTACCTAACTTACCTGAAAATAACATCTTAATACAAACATTCTGAATCATTTATATCAACGGATACTGTACTTTTCAGTGAGATTAATACGCTTTGGCACAATTCCAGTTTGTGGTTTTACTTTTAAAAGAAATCTGAGCCTATTTCACAGATTATCAAAAATATCTGCAAATACATATATATATATACCCCATTTAGAACAGTCAAAAAGTGAGGGGGAACAACTGCATTTAGATGACTTTGTAATAGATCAACACTGCCACCTAATGGCCAACGGAGAATTACACAGAGGAAACATGTGAAGGCCACTATATTTCTACTTAAATCAATGCATTAATTCACTTGCTCACTGATGCTGACAGAGACAAAATGGCACTTCTGACCTACCTTGTATCAACAGGAAAATCTTGAAGGGAACTTGCAAATATCCAAAAACAGTCTCTGCATGTTGTTCATCCTTGCAGTGGCTCTCAATCTCAGTCTTGAATGAATGCATTTAATTGTAACAAGCTGGTCATTGTTACCATCGTTAGGATCAATTTACCCAATACAAGCTCCAATACATCAGGAATAAGAATGCAATCTTCTACTCAGAAAATACATTTTTAAAACACAGAACATTAATCAGTCAGATACACTAAAGTTTACATCCTCTTGTGTTACATAGCAAATAACTCTTTTAGGAAGAGGATTATCAATTAATTTAGCTATGTACTTCCAGGTGAAATCAGTGAGGTGCTACCTGGAGAAAGAGTGTACTTCAGATTAAAAGTACACTCTTTCTCCAGGTAGCACCTCACTGATTTCACCTGACTTGCATGAGCCCTGTCTACACAAGATTTTGAGTAGAGAGGGCTCATGCAAGGTGTTCATGAAAGCACTCGCCAATGTATTTAACAGTATGTATGAGGGTTCTTGGAATATAGGAACATGGCTAAAATGGCAAACAATTCTGCCATGTAGAGTGTTAATCAGAACCAGTGACTCCCACAAGATGGCCGCCCATACCATATCAGGTCCATCACCATCCTTAATATTTGGGAACTGGTAATGGGGGTTGAGGCATCGCGTGGTTTTTCCCCAAACATAAACCTGTCACTGATTTGGACCAACAACTGCACTGGCTGTTCAGAGAAAATCATTTCGATTGGTTTAAAGAAGTGAATGACAGCACAGTGCAGCTCCACCCAAATTAGTGGTTCATGACTCACTTCAACCCTCACCTGTTGTGTCCTCCATTTTCCAATGCTCAGTATGGAAAAAACAAACCTCTGAGTTTTTTCCTTTGGAAGTTGGCCTTAAAAGGCATGTTTTATTGATGAAGCATTCGGTCACGGAATGGAGATGACAGATGTTAGATTGAGTCTGGGAGAGGCACGATTATTTTCCCTTGACTCCCTGGTTCTCCGCCGGCCAGTTTACGCTGACGTGGTAAGGCCTCAGTTCCTCCTCGCTGACGAAATCCGGCGCCCCGCTCATGAGGTCGTGACCCCGGAAGGATTTGGGGAAGGCGATCACGTCCCTTATGCTGGGGGCACCCACTATGATGGACACCAGCCTGTCCAACCCTGACCAAACAACAACAAAAAAAAAACCCTTCAGCACACAATCTAAAGCAACAAACGTTCCGCCCCTTCATATCCCATGAAGCCTTGCATATTTACTCCATTTTTATCACAGATCCCAATATATCTTAAGCTGTACTTGACATAAAAATCTTAAGGTGGAGATAAAAAAAGAAATACAAAAAATTTTAAAAATCCATGCATGGTGTTGCTAGGCAACATGACAATGGCGGTGCTTACCTAACGCGATCCCGCCGTGAGGAGGAGCCCCGGAATCTAGCGCCTCCATGAGGTGGGACAGCAGAGACGAGTCCTCCTGCAAAGCCATAGTCATTTAGGCTGTGCTCGCACTAGCAGACTTAAGTGACTCAAAACAGATTTATGGCACAAATCAGAGTCAAATATGACAGCTATTTTCCTCTGGTCTCAGCAGGCCAGAGTCTGCGTTTACCTTCAGGATCGTCTCCAGGACATATCGCTGCATGGAGGCGTTGTGAATACGGATCGAACCGCCGCCGATCTCGCACCCGTTCAAGACCAAGTCATAGTGCTGGCTGCGTACCTAAAACGATGGCAAAGAACGCATAAGCTAAGCCAGCATCTGGTAAAATCATGGAATCTGTTGTGGGTAGCTGAAAAAATGCTGTGTTCTTGACTTAGTTGTTTTGTGGTACAGAATCATACATGACCACTATGAAATTGACCAGCTTAACCCTCGTTAATGCCTTGTCAATGTGGACCATCAGCCATATCCAATAACAGTGGGGCCATGACAACATTTACTTTCTGGAAGTGACAACACTGCAACCTTGACCTATGACCTCTGACCTTGTGTGGTTGCGTGTACAGAAGATGGGCGTCGTCGGGGTGTGGCGCAGTGAATGGGTGATGCGCAGACTCCAGCTGATCTGGATCCTCCTCTTTGGGCAGGAAAAGGGGGAAGTCCACCACCCACAGGAAGTTAAAGGCAGAAGGGTCTCGAACGGCCACACCCTGGGCCTCCAGCAGCTCGGCGCTTTGCAGCCTTAGTTTCCCCAACAGGGGGCGCTATGGGAGGTGAAGACCACTATTTCCACAGCAGCAGGGAACCATTTGAAAACAGCCTTGCACATATCTTGGCAATACTTTATTGCTCATTTTGGAGGCTAAATGGTACAAAATGAATACATTTAGCAGGGCGAGCAGCTAACTCACCACGTCCTCTTGTGCCCCTGCGGCCAAAAGCAGCAGGTCTCCAGCTCCAGCTAGTGTTCTCTGAAGCAGCTGCTGCTTCACTGAGTCAGACAGGAGTTTGCTTAAGGGAGACTTCCACGAGCCGTCCGCCTTCAACAGCACAACGCTCACCTCCTGTTTAAGGAGAGAAAACGCCTCGCTCACTCACTAAAAAAAACTTCTCACTCTACACTGAAACAGACAGACACATGTTTTACATGGAAAAATGTACGTGCTGACTACACAGCAGGCAAATACTTAGCTAAGTAGTACAAAACACTGCATGACAGGTAATTTCAATATTAGGTCATAAGATGTATAAACCTGCTGTTTTCTCCATTAAATTCAATGTAGCTGCTGTAACAGTATGCACAACAAGCTCAGTGAGCAAAAGTTATTGGAAATTTTACAATAATAATCAGAATACTTATTATTATTACAATAATACTGTGGCAAGCAGCTATGATTTGTTTTGTTGCAATGTTCCCCTTTCTGCGTTGTGGTAATAAAGATCTGCCATTTATTCTGGCTTGCTTCATCATCAAGCTATTTATCACTTTAGCAGGTTAACCATTTACCTCAGAAAACAAAATCTATACATTAACTAAGTTTTGCAATAGCTTATTTTCCAAAATAGCATTCTAGCAAACAGTAATGTAACTAAATGTAAGTGACATATTGTTTTCCATTACCTTTGTATGGTTTCAGGTATATGTTTGCACAGTGTAGGAATATGTTTGCACAGGTGTATGTGCGATTTTAACACTTGTTGAACACGTACCTGGTTGAACTGGCTGCGGGCGGTCTGTTTGAGGGTTTCCAAATCCTTGTTCTTCAAATGTTTCTGGACAATCAAATAAAACCATGAATGTAATCAAGCACTCATTTCATTCATTTTAACTGGCTGCTCTTATTGTGAACGTAACAAAGAGCCCAGCTCTTATCCTTCATGTACTTACCGGCTTTTACACAATACAGGGAAGCTCAGCTAGATAAAACATCTAGTTAGATATGGAACTAACTTAATTCTAATTTATTTTGAATTTCAAAATTGCGTAAGCTACAGTGGGACACCATTTCTATTGTACTATGTCCAGAGGTAGCAAAAAGCATTACTTTAGTTGGCTACTGTCCCAACTTTGCGACAAAATATAAGAAACGGAGTTACATGTGTCTTCAATGACAAACAGCTTGAGTGTGGATCCAATGAAGTCATTGCATTTCCCCAATCATATGATTGTTGTTTTTTACTAAAAATATGGAAATTCAGGACACCAAACCTCCTGGAATGTGATGTATATGGAATGAAGCTTGCAATCCAGGGTCTTATGCACACAGTAACTACACCATAATTACCCATGACTGGGTTTGATATGCATGTTGTGAAACACTGCTAAAGGCGTTGTTCGATATCCAGGGTTAAGGCCAGGATTTTTAGGGCATACAACTGATCCCAGATCAGATCCATAGTTGTACGTACCGCTCCTGCAGGGACGCGGACGGCCTGGACACACCCCTCAGGTTTATTGAGTGCCTCCCGCAGGAACCCCACACCTGTGCCGTGCAACGCCTCACTGACGTCCACAAGCTGCATCATGGGTAAATATTTACAACTTTTGAAAAAGATAACACCTTCAAAAAAAGCATACACCCTTACTGTATCTACCTGTAAGAGAGCTTTGTGTTGTCTACTCTCAAAAGAAGGCACCATACCTGCCTAAGACCAACAGTTCTCATTTTTCAGTTTAATCATTTACATAAGAACATAAGAATATATGAAAATGAGAACATCAAGTCTCAAAGTCAACCACATGACAACTCGCTGTGTAAAATAATACTTTCAACTAGTTTCCATCACTTCCCCCTTGTTTTAAAGACTTAACCTGAGCAGTTCACCTTGTTGAACCCTTTCATAAATCCCTGTAAGTCATTCTGATCAAGAGAGCCAAACACATCCAATTAATAATGATTATTTTGATAATTATTTTAAATACGATGATTGACCTTCATTTCGATGCGGGTGTCGGGTTTGTCACGCCATAGTCCCTCATTGCTTCGTGATAGGTCATGCTGGGGAAGGGGGCGGCGACGGGGGTCATCGTCTGGGGCCAGCTGTACTGGAGCAGACCCTCTATCAGAGTCTGAATCCCTGACTGATCCACAAAGGACATCTCTATATCCACCTGCAAAAAGCACAGAATGTACCTATGTGCACCTGTACAAGGGACAACATCTCTATACCCACTGGCAAAATGAAAAAAAAATTTCTTTATATACCTGCAAACATATAAACCTGAACACATCCATATCTACCCCCAAAATGGGTCTGTGGCTGTCACTGGCCTAAAACTGCCTGTGACATCATCACTGATGTGAAATATTCAGTCTAACTTGCCCCTTTTCGAGAAGCACCAAGTAAAACAAACAATCGCCAGATTACCTGTGTACTGGTATGATAATCACCCAATTGAATGAATCAATGAGACACCGACGGGACTGAGTGAGTGAGTTACCTGGGTGAACTCAGGCTGTCTGTCAGGCCTGGAGCCCTCGTCTCTGTAGCAGCGAGCCACCTGGACGTACCTGTGAGAGAATTCACAGAAAGCTGTCTTGTAACTGATTTGACTGATATATATGTTATGTATATGTGGTACCATGCTGATGCTGTTGAATGTGTGTAATTAGTGTATACATTTACCTGTCTATACCAGCTACCATTAGCAGCTGTTTAAACTGTTGTGGACTCTGTGGAAGGGAGTAAAATCTTCCAGGTTCCCTAGATGGCACCAAAAACTCCTTTGCACCCTGAGAAATGCAACGAGTTAAGATCTCATTCAGTACTGTTCTGTACAATTACTATAAAAATACCATAACATTTAAACTTAAAAACTGACTAATTCACTGAAATGCAGACACACTTACTCCAGGGGTCCTCTTAAATAATGTGGGGGTTTCAACATCAACGAATCCTGTCATAAAAACAAAAAGGAAAATATCAATTGGAATGAGGAAATTACATATACAGCGCTGTTTGGATTCGATTACACGATGTAGTGACTTACCGTGCATATTGCAAAGATATTCTCTCATTCTCATCACGAACTGGGACCTCAGTCTCAGGTTCGACTGCATCTGAGAGGACCGGAGGTCCAGGTAACGGTACTGCATACGCAAAGATTCGGACTTCTGAAAAACACAAACGATCGGAGTGAAACTACAGTAAACATGCTGAAATAATGAATATTACACAAGTTAAAAATGATTAACACGCAAGTTAGCGTTACTTAACATTTTTGGAGGAGGCCACAATGAGTTAACATTTCAGTATTTTTCATTTTTGGTAGAGGGGCACAGTAATGACATTGTAATAGCTGTTAACTCAGGAATATATGTTAAGTTCTTTCATGTGTAGTTAAAAATAGGACAACTTACTTTTGCAAAGTCTTTGATTTCAAACGGCAATTGTTTGCAGATGTTTAAGACCTCCAGACTCCCGACATGGACCTCAATTTCTCCAGTGGGCATCTCCTGACCACAGCAATACAGCAGAAAGAGTAGAAGACAGCAGTCAATAAATGACTACAAACTGTAATGAAACATACATTCAGTTCACTTTCATTAAACAGTAAAGTGAACTAGTACTCAGAGATACAAAGCCTTATTTTTCTGTTTTCAGACCCATGTTGTTTTCCTTTTACACACACAAACACACAGTCTCACACTCTGACCTGGTTCTCCCGCACTGACACACACACACACACACACACACACACACACACACACACACACACACACACACACACACACACACACACTGACCCGGTTCTCCTGTCCCACTGGACGGCGACTGACCGTTCCTGTCACCTTTATGACAGACTCCAGCGGCAGGTCACAGAGGGTGTTCTTCAGATCAGCTAAAGACTACACAAACACACACAATAACATTGAACTGATGAGACAAGGCCTTCCAGCAATTCAGAGCAATGCATTTTACTTAACAAGTATTAAATGAATCCAAGTAAAAACACATGTTTACAATCACACTTCTCAAATTCCATGCATAACTTCAGCCAGATCATATATTTATTATATCAATGAAGTACATATTCTACACTGTTGTTTTATAATTTTTCTTTTCTCCAACTTTGGAATGACAAATTGTATCTGCAGCTGTGTGTCATTGCTGCAAAGCACTCCGTAAATTCAGGAGAGCACGGGTAAGCATACTCTCTCAGCGTCAACGTGTTCTGCTAGCCATCACAGACCACCAGTCTGGCTCCACAGCCATTGTATCAGAGTTTGATTCATGTACAACTGGTCCACATGGCCAACGTGTGCCCAGTTGGCCAGAGGAGGTCACCTGGTACACTGTTCCACCAATTAACAGACCCCTCCCTCCCTCCCTGGGTGACACTGCAGCCAATCACCTACTAGCTTGTGGGGCTGCTGGCCAATGGGCAATGGCATTCATTCAATGGAGTACATCAACACACTGGAGCAATGGTACTCCAGTTTGGTCCTCCTTGTGTATGCTGGTTTTTGTTTCTCCCAATCACATTATAAATTATGAATGATTAACCCATGTATAAGATCGACTGTCATTTTTCCATTGATATTGACCCAATGCATCTTTGGCTCATTGACATTTTGTTTTCTCTTGAAATGTGGCATAACAGATTAAATCCCATACCATATGAAATGCACCTAATTAAAAGCAATTAATAGTTTGTTGTAATTCAGGTGTTAGAAAAGCTGCTGGAATGACAACCAGCATACACAGAGGGGCCTGAGGACTGAATGTGCGAACCAGTGGCCAAGAGCATTGCTTTAAAGGGGATGGGCCACCCAGCTGCCCAACAAGAAGTGAATTCTAAAGAAATGTACCGATAACGCACATTTGGTGGCAGTAAAACGTTGTTTTCAGTACCTCATCTTGTGGGATTAGAAGCTGTGCCAGCCCACTGAAATCTCTCAGGATGACAAACAAATCATGTCTTATGGAAGAAGAAAAGAGAAACAGTTATACGTAGTTAGGTAGAAATTGTGCATTTGGGGGTTGCAAAGGTGTCCAAAACCACCAATACCATCTTTTCAGGCTACCAAATAACTTTCAATCCAGTAATAAAGTAGAAAGGAAAGTAAGTAGTCCCCTCTCTGACTGAAGTTAATCATGTATCTCGTTGTACCTTCGGTACTGGACCCATCCACATAAGGTTACGTGCTCTCCTATGTTCTTTGCGCGCAGCTCCGCACATGAGTGACTTCTGGAGGAGAAACTATTCTGTCCTTCAAAACAAGCACAAGGAACAATGGTACTTTAGAAGGGCTGCAAACTGGTCTCCACGGTCAATTCATTATAAAATGCATCGTGTCAGGAAAAACAGATACCTGTGAGCGTGCTGTGAGATAGTGTACGTGAAGTGCAAATCCAGGGAATGCTTCTGGCTTGTACCGAAGACAGCTGATTTTTGTTGTAATGACAGCCCATCCATCTCATACTGACAGGAAACCTACCAAGTTTCTGTTGTCTGACAGCGTTACGGAGAACTTGGTGAAATATCATTCCTATTTTGCATGACATTGTGCCAAATTGTCGAGATTAAACTACTCAATTCGTCTCATCATTTATGTTAACAGTAGAGTTGCATGTTTAGATCCATTCAAAAAAAGAACTGGAGTGAACTGCTTTCTAATCTTAGTTCCTCCCACAGATGAGCTGACAGGATATACTTTCATTTATGTTCATATCAGGTATTAATTCACCTTGACTCCTCAGCAAACAGTGCGGAAATTCATTTTACTCAAAAATCAACGTAAATGTTGCCTGCAAGACACATTTCAGCGACGGTTTCTCAAACTGTACAATCACACATCGATATGTCCTTCCTGAAGACAACCTTATTTAATCAAGACAATGTAAGTCAAATACAGATAGAATCAATTAGATACTACTGTAAACGTTTTTAACTCTAAAATAATAAAGAATATTTAAAATAAAAGGCACATTCGAGGACATTGCAGCTAACTAAAGCTAGATAATGTACGAGTAATGCATGAGTTCATTCACACCACACAACTAGGATCATTCGTTCGACACTCTATTACTTCATCCTGAGTGTCACCCGATGCATGCTGGGAAAGCGCGATGTTTCAAATGCCTTTCCTGTTTTTTTTTTTTTGGTTCTGTTTGTTAGTCATGGAGCCGCTGGGAAAGTAAGTAATTCAGCTGTCAATGGTTATTATAGCAATGTACAGTAAGGATTAATAAACGACTAACATCATACTGATGTTCATTTATCTGGCGAACAAAGTTTGTGTAATCTCATATCATTTGCTTTTGCTTACTTTTGTGTTTATTAAGAGGGATGCTGACTCTCTGACGTTCGCAAGGAATTCTGTTAAAGCAAGTTGGCCTGTTCGCTACATTTTGATTCTAGCAATTAATACTTGTCCCGAATTTCAGTTACTAATGCAATCACACAACAAAAGAATGATGTCTGTCTTTTGTTTCAGTGCAACCACGACCGCCCGAAATCAAACCGCGACGCCCAGAAGAAGCAAGAGTTACGGCTATTCACGCCGAAGCCTCGGTGTTGAATTAGCCTCTCGTTTTGGGACCACACCAGGTCATCTAACTGCTGTAAGAGTAACGACAAACAGAGGAATACCCAAACCACGTAACCTCAATGTAAGTAGTCAACGTTACACTTCTGGAACTCGCAAACTGCATGTCTAAATAAGACCCTTGTATATGTTGTAGTTTTGTAGTGCAATCATAACAAGTGTCACTTAGCTATCATTCAGTAAGGCAAAGGTACAAAGTATTTGTCTTTAAATATTCATTGTAAACTAGACCCCTGTGACTTTATTTGGGATGTGCGTAAACGAAATTGAATGTATGTGTGTACCTCTCTGTTGTCCTGGTAACACATCTAACATCGTCACTACTTGATTTTCATCTGCTTTTCAGGACCAAGTTGACCCAGAACACATCGCTCTTCTTGTGAAAAAAGAATGGAAACTTTCTTACGTCACTCCCTTGTATCAGTTTAGACACACACAACTTAAGTCTTACTCGAAGCAACTTGCAACGTTCATAGTGACTGAAAAACAGAAAGGTGTTGCGGTGGAAATTGGAGCAGAGACGGGGTTCAAAGTGGTCTTTACTGCGCTCCTTGGACTAGCCGAAGGCGAAGATGCGGAGACCGTTTTCATACAGGCAAGTGTCACGCTTCTGCAGTGTGACATGTGTTGGTTTGCTGAACTGATCTAATATTCAGAGCCTGAATCTACATTCTCTCAACCAAGCAAAGTGACTAATTAAAAAAATGAAGTCAGTAAATGCATTAGTCAAACGTGGAAAATGACTCTTAACAGCTAAAGGGGAAGTATATGAGCATTTGGCCAATGGCTGGTGTTCATTTTTGGCACTGCAAAATTTGCAGTGCAAAGTGATGGTTCTCCTGAAAGCTCACAACCTGTTTTTACATTTACCTTTGTACTTTTAGATCTATTCCAAACCTGTTTTTGCCACCAACGGAGAGGCAGCGAAGGTGGTGTGGAGCGGCTGGCTGTCCTGCATTGCAGGTGAGGCGGACTTCCTCCGGTCCCTGCCCCCAGACTTCACCTGCCTTCCCCTGTTTGGTGCCAGCGGGGCCGAGTCCCTCACCGCTCTGGTCAAGTCCTGGTTCGGGAAGACGTTCGACTGCCAGTTTGGCCCCCTGGCCATCAACTCCACCAGCCTCCAGTGGCTCGCCGCCCTCTGGACCGCTTGCAACCCAGACGTCAACATCAGGTACCTGAAGCTGGCGTGGATAATCCCCGCGCAGCCGCCGCTGGACGTCTCTTACACCGTCCACTCGCAGGATGCCTGGGAACTCTGGAACAGCATTCAGCAGGAGGGCGGCCTGAAGGACAAGGTGGACATTAAGGAGGTCACCCGTTTCATCAGAGGGCTGGAGTCAAATTTCTTCTGCCATTTCAGGATCCACCTATCAGCTGGTTCCTTAATCAAGGTCTCCACATCTCTGGGCTCCGCCCACCAGGATGGGAAGATACGGGTACTTACAATTTTTCCCTTCATTCCTCAGTGGTCCTGAGTCCTGATTTCCAAATGTTATAAATACATTCATTAATGACTGAACAAAAAAAAAGCCTCAATAGTTTCACTTGATCATTTTTCCAAGTCAGCCAGCTTTGTGGTACTCCACTTTGGTGAAAGGAGTCAGCTGTATGATGAACTGCTTTAAGTGATAAATTGAGAGCAAAGTCACAAAAAGCCAGCACAACAAAAACACTAACGGCCTTATCAGACAGTGATGCAGAGGTGTGCCGTTTCCTTTTGTCTTCCAGATTTCCAGCAGTGACATGATGAGATCGATCCTCAGCCTGCTGACCGAATGCGCACTTCTGAAAATGCCCATCTGACCCAACGGAAGCCTCCCAACGTTTGTAAATAGCGTCTAAATTTGTACAAAATGTCTTCTGAACCTAATCTGTGTGTCTGTGGATCTGCTAATTAACCTGCTGCGGTAGGGGATTTATGCTTTTAGTGTGGTTCAGTGTTAATAGCAACAGGAGACGTGGCTAAAAGCCTTGCTATGATGTGGTGAGGGCAGAAAGCCTGGTTTCTGATATGGTTTTTTAGAACTCCAATGTGGACTGCAGTCTGACTCTTAAGAGCTACAGTTTTTTTTTTTTTTTTTTTTTAACTCAAACACTTGTCCAGTCTACCAATGACAGTAAATCTTGAAGTCATTTTCCTACATTATAACCTACAAGACAGGTGTAACCTGTTGCCCAGAAACGACCCCAGCTCAATGCCAGCAAACCCATCAAACATGGCTGTCATATCTATCTATGTATGTATATTAAATAAAAATTGGAAATCAACTTATTTCATTGTGTAGTTGGGAAAACTGTGAATCCACTTAATAGGACTAAACAGCCAAATCATTCATAACATCCACTGAGAGACATACACGGCATGCACACAAGTTGTAATAGTGATTTCTGATCCCATTCATCAAGAATGAGACAGTCTTAATAAAACCAAGTTACTTCCTTGTATGTCAAGTTTTTGGTTCACTTCACACTAAAGTGCTTCATAGTCTCCTAAATATTTTATATATATATTACAATTTGCTACTATGTAGGGACAATGTTATATACATTTATGTACAGTTGTTTTATTTCCATAGAAGGTCATCTGTACTTGGATCCAATGGCTGAGCCCTTCTCCATAGTAAGATGATGTACTGTGACGCTCCTGAAGTAGAAGCTGTATGATGCCAAACTAGCATATTCCAAGGTTGGACATACACATTTTGAAGTATACAGTCATGACCTGTAAGCTTGTTCACCAGGTGATCGGTCTGTTTTAAACATGATTGTTACCGTGGTTGATGGTCCTTCTCTTGCAGTTCCCACAACAGAGTCGAAATGACATAAATGAAAGTGAATACTGAAAACCATTTATTGACCACATAGGATAGAGTGCAAGCATTTCTCCTGTGTTGAAAAATGGCTTAAACATTCTAGATATTCCCAGGTCTTCATGCTGCACAATGGAAAGGCCAATAGATCAATGTCTCTTTCCTGCTTATAACTCCCTCCCTTTCTGAAATTCGCACACTGGGAAAACATTTCAGTCAGCGCGCCATGACTGGTATGCATTTGACAGTAAATGTATATGCATTGTTTGGTAAAATATGCAGGAATAAGGGAGTGGTTAAAGTTGATCAATCAGTCATTTAAAAACCTCAAAATACAAGTTGTCCACAGAGCATGGTAATAACCAGCAGAGAGATTTTCTTGCATAACAGTCAAAGGTCCTCAGCCAACACCTTACATTACAAACCCCTGTGAATCACAGGCATAGATCTCAGTACCAGTCACTGCACAATGAATCCAATACTAAATAACTGTTAGATTTAATAGAAATAAGCTCATGTTTGCAGTATCATATTGGATTACATCTTGATGATACAGTGGAACATTTGGGAGTGACGTCTGTGGACGTGACACCTACTACAGCTAAGCAAATGGAGCTGGCAGTGCGTGTCTTCAGACGGATCAAATGGACGTTCAAACGCAAACGTTTTCCACAAAATGACCCCTCTATAGCTTTTGCATCAGGAGTTGGACAAATGAATACATTATTTTTTTGTGGAAATGGTAATGCGTAAATTGAAAAAAGTAACTGCTTATATGTGTCATGCCCATGATAAAGACATATCCAAAATATACAATTATTACGTTATGCTGCCCACTGCCCTCTGAAGTACCAGGGACCAATGACCCACTGTTTGAAAATGACCATTGGTTCAACTTGGACATTTGATCTCTAAACTGAATATAAAGTGCACCAACTGATTCTTCAAAATAAAAGACAGTATGAAATTTAAAAAATAAGTTAATAGACACCTTTTTTCCTTTTGAAAGGGGCTAACTTTTCCTCGATATTTTAGAGCCTCGGTAGAGAGACATGCATTGGAGAGACAGCGAAACTCAAAGGCTCTCCAGTACTGAGGTTCTGCAGCAAACATCAACAAAGCCCATAAGCTAGTGGTACCGCAGTTCATATGGCAACACTACCAAGGCTAACGCTGCTACCATTACTGCTGCCTGCATGCTAATGTCACTGATGCCTGTTTGGTGATGTTACCACCACTTGCATGCTAACACCGAGTTAGCAACAGTCACTGGGGCCGGTTTGCTGACGTTAATGCTGCCCTCATGCTAATGTATCAGAGGCACTACCCACATCCTAATGTTTCTTGGGACCATATGATAACATCATCTCTACTGATACCCCAAGCATTATGGAGGCTCATATGATCATTCCAATTGCTGAAATGTCCTCTTGGACTGCACATAAAACAACCTACAAATGGCAAAGAGGAAGAAAATTAAACGGAATCAAACCATCAGTGACTGTAATGATCCAACTCCTAATCGTGTGATTGACTGGCATAGGACTTAGAGTACTTTGTTTAAGGCCCATCTTACAAGCTGAGGCAGTCCAGTCAAATCGGCCATCCTTGACGTAATCGGTGAGAACTTTCCGTGAGTTACTTGAGGCGTTGTAAAACCGAAAAAAAGTGAGACCGTTCGCTGCGTTCCTGCGAGTTGCTGCAGCCATGCGGAGACGTGGCAGCTAGTGAATGCATAAACAGGAGAGGCTGCAGCGCTTCAGGCCAGAACATCTCATAGTGTTAGATCATCCCTTTCAGCAGAGCAATGAAGAACTACAAGTCCCAGAGTGCAGAGGATGATGTGAAGGGGGAGGGGGGTGTGGGGAAACTGCCTGCATTTTGACCTCTGACCTCAAAGAGGGTTCTCACATTCTCCCCAGCCTGTCTGGCTGCATGGTCTGGCCGAAGGTTGGAGTATAAAGTCTTCATTTCTTGCATGATGCACAATGTCTTTGGAGGAAGCACAGGTTACAGGGAGGCACGTGAGGAATCACTGTGGTTACCATATATGGGATTCACAGTGTGTCATTTTGATAACTCCGACACCGCCTCCCAGCCTCCGATAGTTCATACCGCCGTAGAGTCTTTGGAGAGGAGAGAACACAGTATTAACATTGTAAAACAGCACCTTCCTGTACCTTCACATGTGCAGAAAAGCTCATACCACATGTATATACACCACAATGCCGCACAAGTCCACATCAGTGACTTGTGATGGGCAAGTAAACTGTGTGTACATACTGTTGTACTTGAGTCAACATGCACCATACATATACACTGACAAAAAGTATGTGTGTACACCAGCACATGCAAACATTGTCTGTACCAGCACACCATACACATATACTGCCAACAGTATTTGGGTATACTGGTAAGCTAGTGTAACAGTGGTGATGGCTCACCTCCATGTATTGGCATCAGGATCGTAGACCTCAATGGTTTTCAGATATGTTGTGCCATCGAAGCCACCTACAGCCATCAACTGGCCATTGACCACAGCTAAACCAACCTGCAAAAGAAGAGAGGCGTTTAGCACAGCTAAATCGATCAGCCCAAGAAAGGCATTTATCAAAGTGAAAGCAACATGTTAAAGAAAAGCTTTTTCATTAGCTGTAGTTTTGAGGCTGGAATAGTACAGCAGTATGGAACAATCCAATATTAGGCTTTGGGTTGGTGATCTGACAACATTCAGTGTTAAAAAGGTGCAATGCAGAAAATAAGAGAAAGGGAAAATATTTATTCAAAGCTCTGCACATGCAAGATGAGACCCACCCCACTACGCCTGGACGTCATAGCGACCACAGGGGACCACTGATTGGTCCTGGGGTTGTAGCGTTCGGCGCTGCTCAGCTCAGTCGTGTCATCCCGGCCACCCACAGGAGTAGATCATGTCCTGGTAAACGGCACAGCCCAGGTGCTTCCGCCGCGTGCCCATCGGAGCCACCGTGTGCCAGCGGTTCTCCTGGGGGTTGTACCTCTCCACTGCACAATGGGAGATTTACATACATGAATATTCATGTAACCAGGCTATAACAAGAGTGTTTGCCTTTGCTGAGTGGAGATAATGTTCAGCAGATAAATATTTTTTTAACCTGTGTTAAGGGGAGATGTTCCGTCAGAGCCCCCCACCGCGTACAGAAACCCGCCCAGCACAGCCACGGCCACGCCCAGCCGCCTGGTGCTCATGGATGCCACGCGTGTCCACTTGTTCTCCTTAGGGTCGTATCTACAACAAGGGGAACTTTAGCGTGTTAGCACACAAACCAAATCACGACGAGACCATGTCCTTCCTCAATGAACAGGGTGCTTTCAAATGTGAGGCTCAAACCTAAAAAGTATCACTTTCTGCCACTGTCAAACAGCTGTGTTTCTGATGCCATTTCACTGACACAATTTAGTATTTGAAAAACTTACTATGTGGCCACCATTTTAGCATTCTGGTGTGGTAAATAGTACATGTGACGCAGCTCAAGGAGACTGCAGGTCCTCACCTTTCCACGATGTTGAGACAGGAAACCCCATCCTGGCCCCCGACAGCATACAAGTACCCGCCCAGAACGGCAACCCCAACACTGGTCCTGCAGGTGCTGGTTGGAGCCACATCACTGCTCCATTGGTTTGTTTTAGGGTCATACCTGGAAGGGGGTGCAGGTGTGCTTAAAAACCACCCTTTGTATCAAAGGCAAGCATACTTTTCGCCAACTAAACATGACAGTTAGAATGAGACAAGTATGTAGAGAACATTTTTATTTAAGGTTTTAAATTACAGATAGGTACTTTTGATATTTCTATGCATTGTCATTATTTAACTTGTCAATGAAAAATGAATTTTGTTGTATAAAATCAATATATAAACCACCTTGGAACCTTTCAACTGCTGACCTTGAGCTGAAGTTTAATTGGCCAAGAAAATCTTCCAACAATAATTCTCTTATATGCATACATTTCTCCTAAGCTATAAGCAGAACCATGTCCTACTGTAAAAAGTAAAAATAAGCAGCATTCCACAATGTCTCCTGAAACATTTAAGTTTGCATTTTTAGAACAAGAAATGCAAAAATGAGCACAAAAATCCAAACTGAAAATGACCTCTTTTTGATAATGAAATGTGAGCACACCTCTCCACACTGTTGAGATACGATGAGCCATCATGGCCGCCTACGGCGTACAGGAGGTCATCGAGCACGCTCACTCCCACGCCGCAGCGCCTCTTGCTCATGGAGGCCACCATGCGCCATTCGTTGGTCTGAGGATCGTATCGTTCCACACTGGAGATGGCATCGCCACTGCACCACCCTCCCACTGAAAAACAGTGCGGCAGCTTAGAATAGCATCGCTTTCAGAGGATGACAACTGAGTTATGACACTTAGTTATTTTTACTTCTTGTAACACTTGGACCAGCTACAAGTTAAACTCTTTGCACATTCCTTAGGTGTGAGCAATCCACTGAGAATTCTTGCAGCTTTTCTCTGCATATCATTGGGTAAAATGTTAATGGAGGTAAAGGAGGGAAGATGACTGTTGATGGCTTTGTAAGTTTTTGTGTCTGCTGAAATTCCCACCTGCAAACAGGACCTCTCCACATCGGATTGGCTTGCGGGGTCGAGTGCGAGGTCCTTGCATTAGGGGGCGCTCTTGGGGCAGGAGGAGGTAGTTCTTTGCTTCATCAACCAGGTCTCTGCAAAAATTTATGCTTTTTACTCACCTGCGCTGTTCACCTACACCACTTTAGACTCACCTGCACTGTTCACCTGCTGCTCTTCACTCCCCTGCACTGCTCATTATGCTGCTCCTCACTCACCTGCATTCTTCGTCACTCTTGATGAGGGGGTCAGACCCCACAGTCCCCACCAGGAACTTGGGGCTCAGCAGAGGCAAGCGGACGTGCTGAAGTACCTGCAGGGCAGAGTGCATCAGTCAGTAATGAAAGCACTGTCGTTCTGTGACAGTGAGTCAGTCAATGGCAGGGAGACAAACTCTGGGTCCTCACAGGTATGAGTAGAGTCAGTCTGTGTGGTACCTATGTGGTATGGTATCTATGACTGTGCGTGTAATACCTGTGGTAGCTGCGGCCTGCGCTCCTGGATGCTGTATTTGACCCACGCCATGACGGCGTTGAACACCTGCTCCTCGCTGCGCACGTTCAGCTCGTCACTGGAGATGATGTCGATCAGCTGATTGGCTGGAAGCAGCATGAACTCCTCACTCTCCATTACCTGGGGGGCGAGGGGAGGGGGAGGGAAGCAAATGGGGGTCAATGACCAACAAGCTACTGCTACACCTGTAACACACCACCCTTCTCAAAAGAAACAGGCCACTGCTACACCAATGACTCAGCACACTCTTACACTCTCAATAGATAACGCATGCAAAGATAAACTCAAGAAGAAAGTTAGATGCATCTTTGGGGTAAGGCTTAAGGTTAAGACTCCTAACAAAACATTAGACTCACTCATGGACTAAAAGTAATTGGAACGCCATTGCCATGCTGCAACGCAGCATATCAGTAGCTTTACTTTACAGTGTGTGTGCACAGTGTGTGTGTGTGTGTGTGTGTGTGTCTGTGTGGGGTGGGGGTCAGCATGGTTAAATTAGTCTTAGGGTCATAATTTTCAGCAGCTCGCTGAAGCTGATGGTGACATTTGCATAGCGAAATGAGATCTGGTGAGAACCCTGGCTGGTTAAATTAGTCTTAGCCTGTCAAGGGAGATCTGGTGAGAACCCTGGCTGCCTGTCAAGGAGATGTGTGTGTGTGTGTGTGTGTGTGTGTGTGTGTGTGTGTGTGCGCTGTGTGTGTGTGTGTGTTGGGACAGAACCATGCCAGCTATCACTGGGGAATTTTCTGTACAGCAATTACAGCTGCCTACACACACACGTGTAGCAGAGTATTTAAGGTTCTGAAATAACTTTTCCCTCAGGATCCCTCAATCTTATTATTTCTTGTTTAAGAAATGTCATATTTCATTCAGGTCTTTACAGGTTTGCACTGGATGGATAAATTAGATTGCAGATTCTATATCAGTTATTATGTCAGCAGAACATGGACAACAAATTAGAATGAAAGAATGAAAGATATGCACCAATATTCCTAAAGGACTCATGTGGTAGGTTATAGTTATTAAAATGCAAAAATTAAGGCTGTAAAATGTGCCATTGAAACAACATTTAATATTCCACATTAAAGTTCACACACTGCTCTACCAGTATAAGAATCATAATCTTTTTTAACAGTCGGACTGAAGCCTTAAAATCAAAGTATGACAGCTTTATTCTTATAGTACCGGGGGCTGGTGCTAAAGGTCTGTATGTTTCATAATTATTATCCTTTCCTCCTTTTGTCTGTGGAAAAAGGGCTGTAATCTCCTGGAAGTTTCTCCCAACACAGATTGCTCATTTCCTATTTGACATGGACAGACCACAAAAACATACACAGCAACCAAAGCGGGTATAACAGAATGATGAACTTGAGAGTAATAGAAGTTACTAATTTGAGGTTTTAATTCACATAAAAAGGGACTCCACAGATGGTACTGTCTAAAAATTATTTTATTACGCTGGGAAATGTTTGTTAAGTCTCTTTACTTTCTTCCATCTGCTTGTCTCATTAACAGCACACCTGAATTTCAATGTTTCATTTAATTTCTTGATTTAGCCCAATTTTAAATATATTTCAATATATTCTGAAGTAATTTATATGAGCTCATTGCAATTAATGTTATGATTGAAGTTCTCTGAAAGAATTCTGAATTTCTCATTTATACCAATCGTAAAATAATTTAGGATTGAATCTTTAAATGATATTTCTTTCATTTTATTTCTTCATGTAATTCATGGAAATTATTGAATTTCTTTATGGGTACTTTACCTGAAGTTCCCGTGTAAAAAAAAAAGAATATTATGATAGTTTTTCTCTGTTCTGTGTGCGAGAGCTCACCTCCTGGAAGTTGTGCTGGGTGAACTTGTCAGCGATGCGCAGCAGCTCCCTGCAGGAGTGTGTGTCGGCAAAGGCGCGGATGCCCAGGCAGTTGGAGGGGTCGAGCTGGCGCTTGAGGAACTCGCAGCAGGCCTCCTGGATCTCAGCCAGCTGCAGGAGGCAGGCGGCGGGCAGCAGCGTCTGCACGTTGCCCTCCTCCACCGTCACCTGCGACGTGTAGGCAAAGTCGATCAGGAGCTCCATGGCACGCTCGTCGATGTCCCGGATCACCACCTCCGTCTGGCGGCTCTCGGCCAGCTCGCCAGTGAACATGGCACGGAAGTAAGGGCTGCAGGCGGACAGGATGACACGGTGGGCGTAGATCTTCTTGGCGCCCACCACCAGCACCACGTCGCAGAGCTCCCGGTGCTTCCGCAGCAGGTTGATGACCTCCAGCGTCTGGCGGGGGTGCTTGTCCGACACGTAGGGCATCCGTGCCGGCTGGGGGACGCCCTCGGGGAGCTTGTTGGGGTCCCCCAGGGTGCAGCGACTGGTGATGTCCATTCCGGTGGTGTCTGGGCGAGCACTGGTACCCCTTCATGGGGACAGGAGGGGACCACATGTGTTACAAAACGCTACTGCTGCTCAAAGATGTTGGGCAACATTCAATCAAACACGCCTGCAACCATCATTTCTCCTAAATACTGGTTCACAATTAAATTCAAACGTTCTCTTTATCACCACCGACAGACTGGCGAGTTCACAAATCACAAAAATCTAATCTCTTTAACTGCTCTTGTCATGTTGACTGAATCCTGGTCTTATGCAATGCAATCAAAAGTTTCATTACAGCATTTTGTGTTTTATTGTAGACCAGTGTCCTTTGAAATATGATCTCTTCATTCTTAAATACAATACCATGTGCCACTGAAGTCTGTTTTCATTGACATTCATACCCTCTTGAAGAGACTTGGTGTGCTTGACTGAATCCAAGGGATTCAATTTTACAGAGAAGAAGTCATGCTAATACTCTAAGAATTAAACACACATCTCATAGATAAAGTCTGACTAATACTTGACATATAAAATTTCCATCACAGTGACATCATGAAACTAATATCCTGAGATATTAAATTTCAAGTGCCATGATATAGTGAATCTAATATTAGTAAGGCTAAATTACATATTAAATTTACACTGCAGTGAAATCTGAGGAACCCATCAAAATCACACATAAAACAAACAACCCTGTCTCACTGTCATCTTAAAACTGCACAGAAAAGCACTAGTGATGCAGAAGCCATTAAGTGGTGCTTTGGACAGCGCTGCTGTAAAGCAGACAGGCTTTCTGACAACAACATCTACATCACATTAAGGAATTTAGCAGATGCTCTTTATCCAGAGACACAATTCTACACAATATCTCTTCACACAGCTAGATACTTACAAAAGCGATTCAGGTTAAGTATCTTGCCACACATTTGGCAGTCATTAGTTTACCGAGCCCTGCAGAGCCCAGCTTCATCATCTTCAGTTACAAACTATCCTGGCTCTTTAGCAGCCAAGAAACACCACATTAATATTTATATCTTCAAATGACATTAGATAAGGGAGCAAACAGTACAAGCAGAACAGCGTACAGCATTCAAATTAAGGAGAAATCTTTCGGTGGTAACCAAATGTGAGGAAAGGTTAAAATGTCCTACCTGCGCATTGGTTTTGCGTCCATGCACAGAAAATACAACCTGCAGTCTCACCTTCCTGTTAATCTGTCAGGGCAGAGAGACAAAGCTGAAACAGGAACAAGAACACTTCACTGACTGTACTGGTGTACCAGACAAGCTGACGCCCATTACCATGTCCGAGGACACCATTCACAACCTCATGAAATTGATATAAGTTCAATGTTTGTAATGTGGATTTTATCATGGACATGTAGTTTCCCGTTTTCTTACAACCTGCATATGTTTTTAGCCATTAATATTTTCCCCAAATGAGATTCTTTATTGATTCTATTCCAACTGTCTTCCTAAGCATGAGCATAATCACCAAAAACATTCCATCCTAACAACACAGTTGGATCCGACTTATACGGTAAATAATACTTTATATATTTTTCTCTGAAAGACAGACAGAATGGTATATGAGAATACCCAATGAATGCTAGCAGGGTTAAAAACAGGCCTGAAAACTGGAGTACGACTAATGACACTGTCATTAAACAGGGCCTGTCCTGTGAGACCCACACCTTAAGATAAAAGAACTCTGGCTGCACAGACCAGCAATCAAAACTTTAAGGTAAAACAAAGGGTTTCCCAGGCATTATAATAATCAAAAACTAAAATTCATGTACAGCGCTAGCTTGCTAATAAGCTTTCAGATAACAGTTATCACACCAAGCATTCAAGTGATGCCGGACTGTGTGTAGCCTCTGTGATGACATTAATCCTGTTTACCTGCGCTATGGCACATAACAATACTCACCACTATTATCCAGCCTGTTAACCTTAGCATAATGGATATACAACCCAGCTCACTGTTTTATTTGTCCCTCTGTAATTCAAGCCCTTTGTATCTCACAACGCCACACCCAGCAGAATGCACTGTACTTCTATTTTCCTGTATTGTCGTAGAAAGTGAGTTCATCTGAAAGAGATTCTTCTTAGACTGGAGACATCTAAAGATAATGACGTTTTCTCTAAATAGTGTGAAGCAGCATCTGATTGGTGAAATGTACACAGAGGTTGATGTAAATTGAATGTGCACATTAAATACACTTTGTATTACATATACGTAACAAAATGTATTTTTTCCAAAATAAAAATAATCTGAACAAGGAATATGAAAATCAAATTGATCAGTTTTGGCAAGGTAGGACAACTTTCCTGCACTTTGCGTACCAATGAAATCAGTTTTTATGAAAGTAAGAAGACCGTTAAGTTACTCCTAGAGACAAACATTACTTAATTGCCCCTGCACCAAGCGTTTGGTTAATGCAGGGGCAATTAAGTCTGCCGTTTCCCCCAATTAAGCTAATCGAGTAAATTATTTACTTTTTACATGTAATAGTTTCCAACGAGTTAGACTTGTCAGTATTGCATCCATACGCTTTCTCACTCTGCTATCAAGCTAATTGGATAAACTACTGCTAACTTTGATTTCGCCATCGACCTCGGAGCCAGCAGTTCCAGCAGCTAGATAGATGTATATTTTATGACTGAATTTAAGGGACGTAGCTAAGTGTATGTCCTAACATTAGCAAAACTACAAAACAAAAAAAATAATGCTGATTAAGGAGCTGGTAAATCAGTGATGGTGTAATCGCCATGATTAAATGGAACGTAACCAGCTGGCTAAAAACATACTGGGTTTAGCCCAGCACTCAGCTAGCAAATAATTCCACATTACGGCTCACAACATTAACCATCTGAATAACACGTTAGGTGGAAAACGTTACGCATTCTAGCAACCCACATATTGGGACTAGCAAACGAAAAGGCCTCAAAAATACACACATGGCAGTAGTCTGCTAAAACGAAGCAAGCTGGCTAGTGTGGTAAGTACAAGCGGAAAGGCTGCGGAAACGCAGCTCCACAACAGAGTTAACTAGAGGCAGCTACCCACTTTAGTATGATGTATGACTGTCAACATTAATTTGATCGAGAGATCTTGCAGCCTAATAACACCTAACTGATTGATTAGAAAGCAGTTCTGAACGTATCTGGTGTTAGACAGTGATGGCTTTCCGATGTTTATGTAGCTGTGGCTAGCTGTCGGTAGATTGTATTGGTGGTCTTGTTTCGAATGCAAATGCAAGTTCCAGTATAAAAGAACAGTCAAACTGAAAAATATAAACTTACCTTATATTTCCATCTATACAAGTAAAAATAAGCCTTTTGTTTATTTACTGAGACGAAGACAAAGTAATAAACACAAAGAAGTGTTCGCAGAAACACCTCATATTCAAAATTCCACTAAATAGGAAGTGTGCCCGCTAGAAACTCTCCCGACACACAACTCGCGTTTACTTATGGTTCCATATAATATTCGTCACGAGTATGCAAGGATACTGCTGTTAAAAGTGTTTCAGATAAGGCGTACTGCATTTCTACATCAACATCGCAATTTTATGATCGAAATAAACAGCAATTTATTATAATAATTATTACAGTGTGATTGATTTTGTTTTGCAACCACATTGTCTAGTTTAAAGGCAGTTTTGGTTTGGCAAGATGAAATATCTCATTGTAATACTGAAAGTCTTGTACAGTTTGATAGATGTTTAAGGTTGGTAAAACGTGTAATATAATGAGGCTACCTAGCGCAACTATCATAACTACCGGTACATATTAATGTAGACCTGCTAGCTATTAGCATATGAGCTGCAACATGTAGGATGAAACTAAACTGGTAACCATAGCGACAGCTAAGACCACAGAAACATTCTGACATTGAGTTAGCTCGCTGATCGTTTCGAGTTAAAATTTGTACTTTTCATATCAATATTTTGCTTGTTGCTCACCAGAAACGTCATTATTCTTCTCAGATATTATAAAGATTATACAATTTAAATGTTAACCTGTATAACCTTCCAGATAGAGTTAGATATATCTGGTACAGCACATAGTTTCTTGACTATGGAATTAAACGCAGCAAACACTGTCTTTAACTGCTCTCTGCAAGGAGATGTCGAAGCTCTTCAAAAACTTCTGGAATGTAAAACCGATTCGAATCAGGCAGGAATGCAAGATCTATTCCAGGAAAAAGATGAAATTGGAAGAAATGCCTTGTTTGTATCATGTATGCTTGGCAGATGCAATATCGTGCGAGAACTAGTGAAACATGGGGCCAGTGTAAATGAACGCACTGCTAGGGGTAAATGCTATTTAAAAACCCAAAATGAAGCTCATATCTTACAGGATTTTCATATGGTTTATTAAGCTTGGTTTTTATTTCCCAAGCATTACAAAACGTTAATTCAGCACTTCTATTAACATTGTATTCGCAGGTTACCATCCACTACACTGTGCTGCTCTCTGGGGTCATATTGATACAGTAAAGACGTTGGTGGAACTTGGTGCCAACTTGAAGGAAATAAACTTCCGTGGAGAGACTGCTAAGGAGGTCGCCTGCCGGTACTCCAAGACAACCTGTGTGGAATATCTTTCCTGGGCAGGTAAGAGTTATGTGGAGTGAGTCACAATAATACTTTAAATTTCTGCTTTGAGTTTGAGAACTTTTTCCAAGTAAAAGTGGATATCTGTTGTGGTTGTTGTTAGAGATTAGAATTCCGGTCCCAGCTGATGCTGCAGTTTATTATTCACTTTACCAGGACGTGGTGTGGAATGCATAACAGCTTACATTACAAATTGTCTATTTAAATGAATTCGTAATGCCTTTAAAATAGTGGGAATTTTAATATTAACATTGACAGAAATCCTTTTTACTATTATTGAGTTTGTCAACTTGGCTCTTGGGCGGAAGCAAGGTTGGTACTATCTAAATGTCAGTACAATGGCACATAAACTCCAGCAGTATTTCACAGGGTAGTGATGAACCTACTAAAATCATCTTGTTCCCTCTGCCCTCAGAAGCTAAGCAAGATTTGCAAGAGTATATTACACAAGTAAGAGAGACATTCTCTGACGATAAGGCTCTGGGCAAACTCAACAAAGAAGAGAAGGTAACTCCTTAATCCTTATTTATTTTTATTTTTATGGAGCTTGATTCTGACCTTAAAACAGCTCTCAACAAAAAACACTGAACAAACTTCTTTAGCAAGTAATTAAAACATACTCAAAGAAATTTGAACATTTTCTTAGTGTGTGTATTTTGACATTCTCCTATGTCACACTTGCTCTTAATTCCTTGTGACAATGACACATCTACAGGCTTCCTAGATAGCCACAGTAAATAAATATTCAGCGCCAATCTTATTTAAATTTTACTTTAAATCTGGAGCGTAGTTGGTTTAAATAATCATGCACATTTCTCGTCACTTTTCAGAACATATTTATGAGCTCCTGCACGGCAAAGACAGATTGGATCCAGAATGCAAAAAATCCTTCGATACAAGATTTCACTGAGCAGAAGAACCACCTGGAAGACATCCTTAGTCCTCTCCTAGCTAAGCTTGCGGTTCAATGTGAGCACTCTAATTTCCTTTTTTTTTTTTGCCATATGATCATTCCAGTAAACCAATTTCCCAGTGGAAATTCAAGTATTCCTCAACCAACGACCTGAAAAAATCAAGTGAAGTTCAGGCTCTACGTTCCAAGTAATTTTCCAGATAAGAGTCTTATATGACCTAAATATGGAGTTCTTCCAAATTTTGATTGATTTGAGATGGAGTGGCACTATTATTGTTTTTTGTTAATGCTAATATTTTGAGCTGTTTAAGCTGCAATTTGTTTTTATGCCCCAATAAATGAACTTTTGTTTCTATATTTGCAGCTGAAGCCACAAGTAAAACCAGAAAAAGCTGATCATCCACGATTTGAAACATCATCGACGTTAAGCTGCTCTATGGAAAGTGACATCTATATGGTTGTTCTGATACAGAAGATGAAAACTGTAAAGGGAGAAAGATGGGGGTAGATTTGCATTGCTTTTAATTCTCATCTTTTCCAAAAACAAACATGAGAAAAGGACATTCCTAGCACACCGTAGTCATAGCAACGCATTTGCATATGTGTAAGCAAAGGGATATTCTGAAACTATGAATCATGCTGTGGCCTAAAGCGTTATGAATGTGGCTGACTTTCCAACAAAAATCCTTTGATATTTCTTCAGAGAGGGCAGCTGAGGAGATACGATGATATTTCACACTATAGCTGAATAAGCAATGAATGAAAGCTACAACACTCACTCAAAGGAAAATAGATCTTTATTACTAAAAATATGGAATTTCAGCCTTGGCCTTCATCCAAGTACCAGAATGGTCTAATGATTCATACAAATACAAAAAAGGTACAGAGTCCAAGCTGACCTGATAATAATGGCTTGAGAAGTTACTGGGTGAAATAATGTATCCACAACACTAAAATGAGTATATTTACAGCATTTGATTAGATTGCTTATCTGTGGTCTTTTTGGGTCACTTCATGGATAAGATCACCTTTCCCACTGATTGCCGCTGCTGTATGTACTGAAAGGCTTCATTCACCTGGAAGAATGGAAGATACGATTTTAATCAAATTCTAAGTATCAATGACTGGGAGGTACCAGATTAAATTGTTTGACGAACCTCAAAAGCAAATGCTGATCCTAATGTTGTACAGATAAAACCAAACCAAGGAGCAGATGTATCAAATCCTATGTTCCAGTTTTGTGATTGGAGAAAAAAAAATGACCTCAACCAATTACATGGCTTCAGTCTTTTTTTTTAACAGCAAAAAGTTTTCGTGAAAAAAATGTGTCCTGACCTAAAGCATTTGTTCATCTTAGAGTGTGTACTGAATTGTAAGAGTGACGGATTACCTGATGTAATTTGAAAGTGGCTCCAATCCAAGGTTTGATTACTCCTGCCTGGCAGTACTGTATGGCTTCAGAAATGGATTTGGAGAACACTGGGAAGTCCACGTCCCGATACCGGCCCCAGAAGACGCCCATGGCAGCAATGTTTTTCAGCAGCAGCAAGTTTGCCGGAATGGTGGGAATGTTTCCTCCGGCAAATCCCACCACAACTATCCTCCCCTCCCAGCTCAAACTGCAGACACAAAAAAACCATGTGGGTTAAAGTGTTGACCATACAAAACAGATCAAAATGAAAAAAGCTACGACTATCAACAAAGTCATTTGGTTAACCCAGTGTAAGTATATTTGGTTGCTGCTGGCCAGGGATTTCACCATTATGAATGTGGCACATAACGATTCTCTTACTTAATATTGTCTAATCTTTGTTCATCAACAATTAACCTGAATTGCTCTAACCATGAAGTAGTACTTTTGTTTTGTATGCATCACAGCTACCAATTAGTATTCTTTCATGTAGTGTTGTTGAACTGAGCTTCGGAAACAGGAATGATCATTGTCATGCTGAAGAAGGTAACTGAATCAAAGCACACTGACATATGGTATGTTCCAAATTCCAACAAGGTTATGTAGACAATATGATGGACCTCACCAGCTCAAAGCGCTTTTAAATGTGTCCCCTCCAACAGCTTCAAAGGCAACATTCACACCCCTGTTGCTGGTGATCTTTTTCAGCTCATCTTTCAGGTTGCTGCAGGTGTAGTTGATGGAAGCGGATGCTCCTCTCTTCTCTGCGAGAGCGCACTTTTCCTCGCTTCCCGCCGCAGCGATGACCTGCGCACAGCGTTACTGGCTGTTACACCGGTGGTCTAAACATGGTGGGATATGAGTTGTTTATTCAGTGCTGTCCCATAGGGCTGGACTTACTCTGGCTTTGAGAACATTGGACGCGATGTCAATGGCAGCAAGGCCAGCGCTCCTGCAGCCGCCGTCACCAGCACCGTCTCCCTGAAAGAACACGGACGCTTAAAATGGCTGTACATGCAAGCGTGTTTCTGGACCTAAACAGAGCTGTGAAAAAACACCATGAAAGGTGTAGTTTCTCAAAAACCCAGTGGCAACTTTTTGAAGAGCAAAACAAGACAGAAAAAAACTTGGACAACTTATTTAGAGAGAAGCAGCATATTAGCCAACCAACTCCTTTTCAAACATTCATATCAGAACTGGGCCATAAAAAAACAGAATAAATGATAAAAGCCAAAAGATCACTGCCTTCACATGTCATGACTTGTAAGAGATCAAAGCTTATGAGAGTACACCAGCAGGGAGTGACACTGAGAACAGTGTTTTACTTCTTTTCAAAGCAAGTTTTTGACTGTCATAGACCTGACCTGACTCACCCCGGCTGTGTTTTAGCTCTGTGCTGCAGTCCGAGGATGGCTGTGCCATAAGAAGCAGGAAGAGCTGCAGCGTCTTCATAACTCACATTATCAGGGATTTTCCAGAGGAGCTGAAAGATGGAACCCACATAAACATTTCACAATGCAGTATTACATTATGCATTCCCAAACAAGCAAATTCAGTCTGAAAAAACCTCCCATGCAGATAGACTGCACAACAGGTGACTTGTTATTCAGGAATGAAAGTGCCAGTGGGAACCTTTACCTTTTGGTCCACAACACATTCTTCAGCCATGGCCTTCCCTCCTAGTCCAATAACACGATCGCCCTTGAAGAGAAACAGGGTAAATGGTGGCTAATTACATATTACACCCTTGTGCTTATAACATAGCTGATACAGTATAGGACGTTCAGTAGTTACCTAATTGTACGCCGGAATAAAAAGTTTTCATGAGAAAGGCTTTGTCAAAACTGTAAACTCACATCATTTATGCGGAGCAAAATTTCATTCCAGAACTTTCCCTGCATTCCCCCATCCCATTTCTTTATTCAGAGTTGTAGGATGTGAGAATTAGCACTTAGTCTTAAACTTGGCTTTACATTAACTGACATATTTGAAAAGTAAACACAATAAATTTAGTTTTTGACAGAGATTATAGTGTAGGTAACAACACTTACCTTCTGCACAGCTGTGACTTCTGGCCCTGTCTCAATCACACACCCTGAAAACTCCAACCCTGAGAAACAGATCAGTGTTATGGTTCAGCCTGATACACAATATGATTTCACCATGACTGTTTCTGAAATACTGAAATTATGCAGCAGCTCAAACCTTTAACTTCTGTTGTGCATGTATTGCTTCGACAGGCCTTTTAACCACTGATTTGCTTGATTGTTGTGAACAAGATGATGCTATCTTCATGTCTCTCCATAAAGAAGTCTTGTTTGAACATTTACAATCTAACTATGACTGGTGTGACTGAGTCCCAGTAAATATTGTTGAGCTGTACACTTGGAAGTGCAACAAATAGCAATGGCAACAAATGTGACAAAAAATTCACATTCAAAAAGCATACCTGGTGTGAAAGGTAGAGGAGGTCTTTCTTGATAAAGCCCTTGACATGTCAAGATATCAGCAAAATTCACCCCACAGAAATAGACCTCTACTCTGACCTTCAACAAAAAGACAGTGAGCGAACGTTAATTGTTTAACAGATATTCCATGGGGAAATTCTTCTTGAATCCGAGAGAAAACATGACATCAACAACACAGAAATATGTTCCACTTGATTTAAAGGAAATACAATTTAGCGAATCTATCTACATCTAGGAGCTACATCTAGGTAGATTTCACAGGGACATTTTCATACAATGCTCAGAAGTTCTCGGTTTGTTTGATTGTGCAAAGACTTGAGCGTGGATGCACCTCAGCTGGTTTTAGCTGGTCAGACGGCACATCCTTCACAACAAGCGGCTTCTTCAGCTCACAGCAAAAGGCCGCTCTGTACATGCGTTTCTGCTGGGAGGAGGTCGAGTTTACTGTTGGTGACCATTGACTCAGGCTGTTTTGGATACTATAACCCCTGTGCATTAAAACAAACAAAAGAGTTTTGCAAACTTATTGGCAAGTTAGACATTGTCATAATCATATGGATATGTATGCACTAAGGATACTTATTTTTCTAGTTTTTAAATAGGCTTACATTTGGACAAAGATCTGCAACATGAGTGTAACTGTGGGCTTTTACAGCCTAGTTTAATTATTTGGAGAGGCATTAAATCTCTGACAAGTTCGCCTTTACTGGCTTACCTAATACCAGTTTGGGGTATAATGTCCTGTTCTGATGCCTTCACTTGAAATAATAACACTTCACAAAGTTTGTTTTTATTTCAGCCATCACACTACCAGTGGTATTCAGCATCTAGTGCAAACATACACCATAACTACAAATCAAATATATTAAAAAGAAAAGTATTTGGGAAATGAGCACATTTTATATTTCTTAGTATGGTGTCGCCCTCTAGTGGAAACATTTCACCACAAACGCCAAGACAGAGTATGTTGTGTTCGGTGTGTTATTAAAGGGGCTAAAAGTGTATTATTTTACTTGGAAAAACGATTTTATTTTACAGCACACACCCAGAATTTTGAGTAACCCCAAACCCTGGCTATGAAGGCTATCTGCAGAGCTGAGATTCACATCTGCCTCTATAAAGTATTTAAGTGCGAGGTTTTCATTTTCCTGCACTCACCTCACCCTGTTTCTTGTAACTGATGTTTCCTTATTTTACGGCGGAAACCAAAGCCACCAACCCTATCGCTCTCTAAGGACAATAGTTAATATTACTGACAAGTGCAATAGGTACAAGTATTACGTTATAAAGAAGAGTGTAATTCTTTCCAGTAGATGATTTAGCTGTTACAAAAAAGGAGATACAGTAGTCCGAATCAGAAAGACTGTAAGTATATTTTTCAGTAGGAAAAAACGTTCAACACCAGTGACTTTCATTTCAAACATACAATTTCAAATACTGATATATAAATCTCCGACTGTTCACACAATATTTCCCTGTCGCTTAATATATGATCCTTGTGCAAGTTAACGAAAGCTGTAGCTAAACTTAACTTCTTCGGTTTGTTGGTACACATTTGTTGCACTTGAATTTAAGTTCGACCACACAGTACATGTAGAACTGTAAACAGCACTTTGCAGTTCGAGTTTAGCTCGGGTGTCAAACCTTAAAAGTGGTCTAAAAATCCTCTCCGGAACAGTTTTAAATCCGAACACACCAGCCATATCAGCAGTGCACCGTGAACTCTGGACCCTACAGCAAAGTAAGCGTAGTATGACGGTATCAGTAGTTGATTTGACACAAATAGTGAAAGGTGGTAACATTTTAAGATATCACGGTCATTAACCCTTCATGCATGGTGTCCTTGGATGTGGACAGCTTAAACAATTTTATATTCAATAAAAGTTACTTCGACCTCCCAACCACTGTGTTTAGAATCTTCAGGCCACTGGTGTCACTCAAGGGTCATTGCTGCCATTTGTCTTTAATAAAACAAGACAGGAAGAACACTTATTCTGCTGGAACCCCAAATCCAAAGATAACCAAGCAGGGGGTTTACACTGAGGCAGCTGAACTTGTTGGTTCCTGTTCAAACAGGCCGCATGTCACAGGGGTGTGAACTCTGTAAGTGTACACTGTGGCTCTGATAGTACATCCTCCATGGTGCAGTAACCTCCACAAAGTGCACTCCTCTCTTGTGTACTTCCACCTTTACAAGTAGGCTTGTGCCCCTGATCTGTTCCAAAATCTGTGCCAATTGTATTTAAATGTACTGCCTGTGATATTACAAAGTCAGCATGCATTTTGCCAAATCTTGTTCACTTGGGTACCTGCTCTGGCCAGTCCAAATATGGAATGAAAAGAGGGATGAGAAAAATGCAAAAATACACACCATTTATACATCAACAAAAAAGCCTCACAAAGCAGTCAGATTTTGACTTTTTAACAATCAACTTTATTTACAATTTATTGGTTTTACTTCTTGTCTGTCCTATCGTAGGACAGCAGTGCAATTCAAACACTGAGGCAAAAGGCTATTAAATTATTGTAATTAATTTAAGATAATACTTGAGTACATTTATAGAATTGACTGAAAGGGGAGAATTCAAATGGAAGTGACCAAGACCAAGCCAACCACATTCAGAGCACGGATCCTGAATTTAATAGAACAAGCAGTCTAAATTTAAATATCAGTTTCAAATCTTTAATTCAGATTATCGGAATGACAGAAAATGGCACCTTGCGAGCAAAAAAAGGAAAGCTCAATTAGGACACAAATAACACATTAACACTGTACATACTTAAAATATTACTTTGGGTGAAAAAAATAACAAACATCAAAAAATAATTCTCGGTCTCCTGTCTCTCAAATTACAACGCCTGGTAAACAAGAAAAATGCATATTCCATTTTATTAAAAACCAAAAAACAAAACCTAAAACCCCCCACGCCCTCTGTACCCCCCATAGCCCCGATTTCCTCCTCCATAGCCTCCTCCACCTTGGAAACCTCCAGCTCCTTGATATCCTCCACCTCCTCTGTACCCTCCCCCACCCCTGTATCCTCCACCTCCTCTGTAACCTCCACCTCCTCCTCCTCCTCCCCCTCCACCTCCCCTGTAACCTCCTGACCCCCGGTACCCTCCTCCTCCACCTCTGTATCCCCCTCCACCTCCTTGGTACCCAGAGCCAGGGTATCCTCCACGCCCCTGGAATCCCCCGCCTCCTCCATCATACCGGGGCATTTTGGGAGGCCGTGGCCCGTCCCCGAACCTGGGGAGAAAACATGAACTTTACCCTAAAATTCAGAACATTTATCCAAATAAACAACATGGTTCATGCAAGAGTTCATCTTGGCATTCCCTATTTTCAAGCACAGTCAGTACAACCATGTTGTAAACCATTCAATTCGTAATAAACTGTAAAGAAATAAAACTGCAGTAAACAATGCAATGGAACTATGGGATATTTTGCATGCTACCATGAGTAGAAGCCATATATTTTTTGAGGTTTTGAGTTGCAATAAAATCTATTGGCCCTATTGTCATTGGGAGTACTAATTTCAGGTCATGAGCTCATTTAGAGTCATATTTTTCAGGGTCTTGATCTAATATGGAGTATTATTTTGGTAGGTCATGAGCTAACGGTATATTTTGCGGGCTAACCGTGCGTTGTTGACCATCAGGTTGAGGCCGGCTGCGGACGGTTTGGAGATGAGGCGAATCAGATTGAGCAAGCGCTCGTTGGCGGGGTCCATCTGTCTTATATACTCCGGGTCTTTGGTGACTTCAACGACCAGGGCCTCAACTGCAGCTCTCAGACTGGCTATGCAGCCCGCCACATCGTGGGAAATCCTCAGTTTGATCCTTGACAAAAACATGTATACATATTTGCTTTCCTCAAACACTTTGGTCTCAACATATTGAAACCACGTACCAGTCAACCAGTATTCAACATACCAGTCGATAAGTATTACAGGCATACCAGTCATCCAGTGTGACGATGGTTCCATCTGATACGATCTTCTTTGAGGCAAACAGCAATAGCTGCAGTGGGCTAACCAGAGTCATTCCTTTAGCAGAGATGGCTCGAGTCCGGATCTGCCAGTCAAAAAAAAAAAAAAAAAAAAACACACATTTTGTTTAGAAATATTACTTAAACTGGTACAGCTGTTTAGGGACAGGTACACTTAAACTTGTTTTGTTGTTGTAAGGCTTCTGGGTGCATCATGTTGAGTGGATGTGGCAGATTTTAAGGGTTAAAACAGACTGAGGAGAGGTTTCTTGGCCTGGGTGAACCAGAGGAGGTATAAACATGCATGAAAACGGTATAATAAGCATGCGAATATCACATAGCACTGAGGTGGTGATGGCAGTTTACTCACCTTTTCTCCAAAGACGAAGAACGGAGACGGGTACTTTGTGTCCTGGCTGCTGAAGGGGCAGTTGACGGAGGACTTGTGGATGAGGGCGTTTCGGCCCTCCGTGGTGAGGATCTTCCTCTTCTCCTTGTGATAGCAGACGTTGGGGTAGGAGCCGAAGGCCAGGAGGGAGATAACTACATCCAGGTTATTGTCTGGGCCAACGTTGTTGAACATCTGTGTCATCAGGCATTCTGTCATACAAAATAAGGGAATAACACAGTTTCACCCTCAAGCAGAAGGTAGAATATGCAGACATCTAACAGTATACTAACATTTATCAACTAATAAACAGTCAAGGTACCCTTAGCCATTAGAAATTCCTCAATCCTTCTCGAAATGCTGCTACAAAAGCTTACTGCGGGTTCTCACTGTTACAGACTTTTTCCCTCACTGTTTTGGACTATTTCTTCCAAAGTTAATCCTCCAGTACTTTGATAGATGGAGGTGGATATATACTTCACGCTCTGTTTCTATTGAGCTTTGGCATGCGCACAGTGAGAGGTTCACAGTTATCTACAGTGTTAAAGAACATGTGGTGAAATTCTTATGGAAGAGGACACCCTATCACCATGTTACACATTATTCCAAATCGGTTAGGATGACAAGTCAAACTAAATAAGCTTCAGTCTACAGTAAATTCAGTTAATGACACACTCAAAGCTGTTCAAATGCATAATTAAGAGAGTTTTATGAAATTTTGACAGTTGATGAATGACTGAACCTCCCATCTGGGAATTAAAATACTCAGTTCAATTAATCACATATGCTCCTGTGATAAGGTGCACTCCCGTTCTGTAATGTAATGGGAGGCTGCTGATGGGAGTCATAGAGAGGCTGACCTTCAGGGAATCCGGAGTTGATGAGAATGTCTTTGAGCTGGACTTTGGCCTCCCAGGTCATGCGGAGGGTGGACATGCTGAGGCGCTTGTGTTCACAGAATCTGATTTCTGCATCCTCACCACCCATTCTGAAAACCAAACCCAAATCACACCATAGTGTTTTCAGGTCCCATTTGAGGCAAGGAATTGGCACCTTCCATATTAATTTGTATATATTTTTTAAAGATTGTAAGTGCTTAGCAAGTGTCTGACTAGTGTATTTGGTTGTCTATGGAGAAGGATTATCCTATGAAGATGGTAATCCTACCTGAAAGCATATTAATTACAAGGAGAACCCACATGTAATAAGCATGAGAAAGTAGACCTATTCCCATGTAATATGTATATGTAGACCTATTTCCATGTAATAAGCATGAGACAACAGACCTACCTGTCAATATGCATCAGTATATCATTGAGTCAGTAAGCATATGCCAGTGAATTAATAACCGCAACACAGCAGGCCTCTCTCTAAGTGTATTAATTAGCTTTCAGACAGTGGGTTTACCGGGCGTCGTCCCAAGCCTGGAAGACCGACAGCAGGGCCACGTGGTCAGAGAAGCGCGAGCCGGCGAAGTTCCTGTGGACGAAGCCCAAGCGCTTGCCCTCGTTGATGAAGGGCTCAGGGAAACAGGACGCCGCCGAGACGATGCACATGGCGTCTCCAACACTACGGGACGACGACAAATCCATACATCAGGGAATCCGTTATTTCACTCTCACATCTGTTAGTATTCAGTCATATATGATACATGGTAGCTTTGACTTGGGGCTGTAGAGGGGGTCGAGCCCCGGTCTCTCTCTGTGCCGTGGTGGGACTCTACTGGGACTCACTTGAAAATGCAGCCCATGATCATCATCTTTCCGAGCCGCGGCTCGATGGGCAGCTTGGCCAGGATCCGGCCCAGAGGGGTCAGCTCGTCACTCGAGTCCAGCGCATCCAGATCTGGGAAGAGGAGGGAAAAATGGACCGGCATTCATTAGCATGATCTCAGCTTTCAGCTCCACAAGGCATTAAAATGCTAAAGTACTGACCAGAATGCAGAAGTACTATCATGTATTTGTTGGAGTCATGGACTAAACCAGCTATTTCAATTCACACAATTCTTTTGCCAGGTAAAACCTAATTACTGAAATTAGCTTGTTGAGAAACATATGGCAGTACCACTTTGTACAGGCAGGGATTTTTTTTTTTTTGATCTCTGCTCAGGATTCTCACCCCTCAGTGTGTGCTCCGCCTCTATGACGGCGTCCAGGGGCGGCGGCTCAATGGCTTTGGACAGGAAGTGGCCAATGGCGCCCAAGCGCAGCAGCTTGATGCTGAGGGCGATTTCATGCAGAGGGGTGCGGAAGATCTCCGGCGTCATGTGGGTCTCCAGTCTGTAGACACATGCAGCACATTCATTTATTTTCTATCTATCCTTCATTTATACAAGCACACATTCACACAAATGCCATAAATACAGTACAAGGACCAATACATAAGACAATAAAAATCACTCATTAATGCAACTGCAGTCCACCTTACCACAGTACTGCAGGGACCCAGGCTATCAGGTTTTTTAAAAATCTGTAAATTGCTCCAAGTCCAGGAGGCACAGTGGATAAAAGCAGTTTTTGCAAGTTCAGGATGGTGATGAGGGATTGCAAAACTCTTTTCTGTTATGATTTTATCTGTAGGTGGTGTTTTGAAAGTAATTTCTGCTCTGCAGCTGTTATGCAATTCAGAGTTTCATCTGATATGGTCCTGCAGCCTGATACACATGTGAGTATGTGTGTGTGTGTGTGTGTGTACACACAGCTCACCTTTCGAAGCGCGCCACGCTGCACAGGTGGAAACAGAACCCAGGCCGCACCCTCCCGGCCCGACCCTTCCTCTGCTCCAGGTTGGTCTTGGATGCCCAGACGGTGGCGTAGTTGGTCATGTTGTTATGAGCCGTGAAGAGCTTCACCTTCTGCCTGTAAGCACAAACAAACATGAATCATGTTCCTGTTATTACCCACATGTCCACATGAAGAGATGTACAACGCTAGACTGGGATAGCACCACAACATTTGTGCAATAACCCTACAGAGCAGTGGATAATAAAGACTAACACTTACTTGCAGGAGTCTATCACATAGACAACATCATTGATTGTAATACTGGTCTCAGCAATATTAGTTGACAGGATGACCTAAAAAGATATATTTTAACAGGCAAATTATTAATCAAAACTAAAATGCCTGCGTAAGGCATTTAGACATTTCACACACATAAATTACCGTACAAAAAAATCAATGGAGTACATATCACAGCACAACGTCACTCATGAAACTGTGCAGCTGTATTTTAGGCATGAGAATGAAGACGCCTACCTTAGTTACGTTTTCAGCCACAGGCTCAAAAACCCTCCGCTGCTCCTCTCTGGGAATTTGAGAATGCAGTGGGAGAATTCTGTAGCGATTGCTGCCTGTAATACAGATTAAGACACAGTCCTGTGACTGCCTGGCTGCGTGTGTGTATGTACATATATGCATGTATGTTATGAATGAGCGTACCCTATCTGCATAGGAACACAGGTTTGTATGTATGTGTATGTGAAGTGTGTTATGACATGCAGTCCGTACCGAAGTGTGGGTTCATCTCCAGGTGTTTCTGCATGGAGTAGATGAGGTTCCATCCAGGCAGAAACACCAGCACGGCCCCTGGGACCGCCAGCGTCTCGATGTAGCGCAGGAGCGCCTCGATCAGCTCAAACGGCGTCTCCTTCTCGTTCATCTGCGCCATGGAGCTCTTGGTCTGAGCGCTGTATTCGGGCCCACATATTGCATTACAGTTGGTCTGCAAAACAGAAATTAAGCAAAAGTGATATTCACCTCAACCCGCTATAATCAGAACAGAGCTCACACTGCTGATTAGCACTTAATGCTGACTGAGCCAATGAACACTTTGACCAACACTGTTAACGTAACAATGCCACCTCCACCTAAGACCAACACTCTCTATGCTTTCTCACCTCCACCATCCCGAGAATAAGACCGAAAAGACCCCTTTACCTCGTCGTCTCCTTCCTCCTCATCCTTGTCCTTTTTCTTTTTCTCCATTGGTGGAGGGATGAAGTCAGTCATTTGAATGCAGTCCTCCAGGAAGTATTCTGGGAGAAGGGGAAGGGGGAAGTTATGCTTTTCAGCGCTTCTCAACATAACAGACATGGACGCTCATGACTGGGCTGTTCATCATCTGAACGGCTTCCATTCCCACTGAAATAAGAGCATCATTTCCAGGCTGCCAGATCATGGGTAATTTCAGACAACTGAAATGCACTGAGGGATTCATTAATTTACACTTGTACAAATACGCACTGCCAAACCATGTATTTCAGATTTGTAATTTATTGCTGGATAGATTCATTTGACTGCTGAGATCTCATGGGTCATGTTGAAACAGAAGATTTATAAAACATTACCAAGACGGATCAACAAAATGCATTACTGGTTGGGGCTAGATTTTCTGTGAAATATATACCTTGCACAGGGAAGGTGCGGCCGAACACCTCGATCACGGGGCAGTTGAAGTAGTACTCCCGGAACATGCTGGTGTCGATGGTGGCCGACATGAGGATGATCCGGACCTCCGGGTACGCCTGGACCACGTCCCGCAGCACCACCATCAGGAAGTCCGTCTGGGGACGCACAAAATGGCAGCCTCACTGACACGCCTCAAAACAGCCGACACACTCACACATTTCACCAGGCTTCCTCCCGCTCCCAACACACTCCATGCCTGCACTCAATGCAAAGTGCTCTCTGACCGTGAACCAGAACAAGCGCTTTCCTCAGGTCACGCTGTACTTACGTTGATGTCTCTCTCGTGGATTTCATCCACAATCACGTGGCTGATCCCGCGGATGCCGGATTCCAGTTTCCTTAGCAGAACTCCTGCAGAAACAGCAAGTTGTTAAAAATGACCTCAGCCTTTACTCTTTTAAAGCATAAAGAGCAACTTGTAAACCAAGATTGAAGTTCAGTTTCAAAAGTACAGTCATGCTGTGACCCTTATGCATGACAATGGCTGGGACTCAACAAACTTCATCCCTTTAAGCAAATGTGATATTCATTTAAAATGGACTCTAACCGTTTAAGAACAATGAGCTATTTCATCTCAAAAAGAAATATACCAGGTATATCCTGTCTGCAATACAACAGAAAATACTTCAACTTGTGGTCTGATGTAAAGTGCGTATTGATTGAATTGCATACGTGTTTTGATTTAGTCCTGATCACAAACATTCAGCAGAACAATGATTTTGTTTTGTAAGCGCAAACACTCAGAGTGAGAGCAGAGGGGGAAGGAGCAGACAGTGCAGTAGCAGTGAGGTACATGAGTAATAATGTAAGAGGATTACCCAGTGCTGCGGCTTACCTACGGTGCAGAACATGATGCTGGCGTGCGGTCTGGGAAGGACGGACTCAAACCGCACGCTGTACCCACAGCTCTTCCCCACGTCCTCCCCCCTCTCATAGGACACGCGCTCCGCCACGGACACGGCACTGATACGCCGGGGCTGTCAGATCAAATGCCAACGCGTTACACTCCAAAAATGTACACAACCAACGGACAAATGTGAAACCCCACCAAATACACAGGCAACTCATGAGTACTGAAAGTATTCATGACAGAACATGGGCATCTGTGTTCCATCATGAGCACAGGCACATGAGTCAGATGGAGAAACGCCATGCTCCACGGGCAAAGTCTCACCTGGGTGACCACGATGTTGCAGTCGGAGGCGTGGCCGGACTTGATGAACTGGTCCAGGATGTACTGGGGCACCTGGGTGGTCTTGCCGCAGCCTGTGGCCCCCCGGATGATCACCACGGAGTTGCTCTCGATGGCGCTCATGATCTCGCCCTGGAACTTCTTCACCGGCAGCTGCTCGCGCTCCTCTGTGATCTGATGAACCGGAGTTGTACGCAGCGACAAACTTTACATACGTTTACATTTAAGGCATTTAGAAGACGCTGTTATCCAAAACGACTTATACACTTTACACACTATTTATACAGCTGGATTTATTCACTGAAGCTCTGGTTAAGTAGCTTTCTCAAGGGTCCATCAGACTCGCCCTTTCTGGGAATTGAACCAGCTGAAGTCCAGCTCCTCAACCCCTAATTATTTCACTCCACTGCTGTCCCAGACTACATATAAACAGATACAGGCTGAATGTATCCATCTGGATATGAAAAGCAGGCAGAGTGGAGGAGATTCACACACCTTCTGCAGGTTGCTGTCGCTCTTCAGTTGATACAGGAGCTCTTGCTGGAGGTCAGAGCTTATCTGCTCTGGGGTGCACTGGAGGGGAGAGAAGAACTGCATTCAAATGTGTATCAACATTTCACAGGTACAATTAATGGATATACTGCCAAGCGTCAGCGCAGCAGTGATCTCCCATGAGAACACGCTGAAGCTTTAATTTGGAAGTACAATGACAGGGATAAGGGTTTGTTTCATAGCTTTATGTGTCTGTGATGTTTTTTTTTTACTCATTTAAAGTACGACATAATGATGATCAGTCTTTTGTTTTTTGTACAGTAATATTTATAGAGCTGGTTGTCAGAATTAGAAATGTGGTTGCTTGGTTGTGGAAATTTTCCTGAGGGAATAAAACAAATGAGAAAACCCCACGGAGCCCATGCGAGAAACACCGGAAAAAGACTGCCTGCCCATGTAAAGACAATGGATTTGGAACTCCTGACAAATGGTTAGTTATGCAAAAGCAAGTTCTGTTATTTTTGTCTTTCAGCCTTTGAAGAGATTAATATTTTAAAATATGAACTGAAAAGACAGGTGTAGCTTGCCAGGGAGTGTTCCGCATCTAAATGAAAAAGCTTTGGCTGGACATAACACCCGAGAGGCCCAATTAAAATGCCGAAATGATTCACACAAAGCTGAAAAACGGGCCATAAATGAGTTCAGTTCTATCGGCTACAGAGCATATTCATAGCACTTGAAATGGCTCGAGAGCGAAAGCGTGGCGTAGAATGACTCACAAAGGCCAGAGGGCCCTCGTCGATGTTGGCGCTGGTCCAGGGGTTCCAGTTGACCTGTGGGGGGGACCAGGGTACCACACCTGCCATGGTCTGCTTCTGGGAGGGCTCGAAGTGTGCCATCTTCCCCTGGACCAGAGAGACGGGCACGCTGACATCCTCAGGCTGGGGGTGGGAGGGTTCGAGGGGGGGAGAGAGAAACAACAGACTATTCACTTCTTTGTTCTTGCTCATTCCCAGGGGTCAACTTGGTCTAGTATACAAGTCTCTTTTTTGTCTATGAAGTTGATCTGGAGTGCTCTCAATAAGTGTTGGGAGAGTGAAGTCAAATTGTTCCTGTATATTCAGGCAATTCTGATTTAAGAATACAAAATGAATGAAACAAATGCATTTCTGTGTCTGCGTATGCAGTTACAGGATTACTGAGGAAGAACACCAATGCCAAGAGCAGAACCACTGGTCCAGGAACATTAATCCCCAGGACGGAATTATCGATGGAGGAACACTAATCCCCAGAACAGACTGAGAGGTGGATGAACACTAACCCCCCCAGAACAGAGTTCCTGGGGTGGGAACACTAAACCCCAAAACAGACTTACCGGAGGGGGAACACTAATCCCCAGCTCCTGAGTCACAGACCGTAGCTGACGCTGTAGGTCCTCAGCCACATTCACTTCAAACGCCTCCAGCTGCAGAAAGAAACAATTCAGCTCTGTCACCTCAATAATCGCTGGTTCCAGCCAACCACAACCACAGGGCACATCCATACATCAATAGCAGGTATTACTGTGAGGGGGAGGTGCACGGAGGAGAGGAGGGGGCACAGGAAAAGCCTCCAAACTCACCGCCTCTCCTTCCTTCTTCTTGGTCAGGCCCGTGTAGGCCTCGATCACTCCAAGGTGGTAAAGCTGCCGAATGATTGACAGCGCACAGGACTGCGCCGCCAGCTTCTTATTGGAGCCGTGTTCACGGGCAAAGATCTCTACAACATCCAGGCACAGTATTCAATAAGATATAATTCACAAATACTGAGAACCCAGGTTCAACAGTACAAATAATCATAATCAAAGAGGAGTAGAGTAGATGAACAAAATGACATAGACAACTGAACTTGCCAAACTGATGTTGGCAAGTAAATGACATTTGAAAACTGAAATTTATTTTTACCCTGAACTGTTCTTAATTTTTAAAAAAGAAGAAATTAATTTTAGTCATGTACATCTTTTTCAAGAGTACTGTCTTTGCCAGCCCTTCAGTCTAGGATCCGTTATAGAAACGTAACAAACTACAGTACATTTTATATTTTGAAGATAATTACAATACATTTACAATATACAGCAGTACATAAAGCTGAAGCCCAGCTGATGGGGAACTACAGCCATCCCACTGAACAAAATACAAATCAACGCTCTGCTACAAATATGGATTAAAAAAACCCATGCCTCTACAATAAATTATATTTTCTGATTGAAGAGCACAGAGTAAATTCACAGTGGAAATAAATTATTGTTCATTCTGCACATCTAAAATTGTTCTATTTAACAATCGAGACCCAATGTATTATTAAATCAATGAAGTACCTGGCCACATGCGTCTCTGCCACTTACAGAACGCTCTGTAGTTACAGAGGTTATTACAGCTGTTTGTCACCATTAGCTTTTTCATTACGATGCTCACTAAATCTCATTTAACCAACACACTGACTCCACTTAACCTATCTGAATGAGTCTGCCCCTAAACATGCCTTTGTCTAGACATCATGGATAAGATAATAATCATGACATAATTGGATAACAATGCAGGCTAAGACAGTTTACAAATTATTATAGAAATGTTACGGGCTATCTGGCCCGAAGGTTTTCACTTTACAATAATATGGCAGGTCTGCTAACTGCTCCACTCAAGTACTTCCAAGCAGGATATTGGACCTGAAACAGTATCAAAGCATACTTACTTCTACCAAGTTGCCTTACAAATATAGTCATTTCAGCAATAAAACTCCTGAAAGAGAGAAAGAGATTAGCAAAGTGAGGACACCAACTCAAAGCAATCCCAGTTAAAATGTATTTTTAAGTTCAGTTTCATGGCTGCAAACCAATAGAGGCCATGACCAGTAGAAGCGTTCTGACGGAAGACTGACCTGTGAAGTGAACAGCAGCACTGAGACAGCAATGGGCTCTGTGACCGCGCTTACGCCCCTCCTCCCCACTACCGCAGTGTGTTTCTCTGCCAGACTTATCGGCCTTTACTCCGCTCCGCTCCGCTCGGGGCTGGGAAGCTTCCTGCACCTAGCGGAACAGCAGCGACACCAGAAATCACAACCACACAGCCGCCATTTTGTTTTTTTTTCCCCATGTGACAGCTTAGACCGGCCTAAGGGATGTCACATGTATTTTACGACATTCTGTAACTTCAAGGTTGTGATTTCTGGTACGACGGTCTTCCAGTCTTACAGAGTGGAGAATATAAGCTAATAGTAACTAACTCTGCGAATACTTTTGTGATGCTAACAGCACGTCACTAGTAGCCTCATTAGTGGCTTCCTGATTCTCCAGCACCTCACCTTTAATTTCACAGCTCCTCAGTCACTAATTACACTCAAATTATAAGACTGGATTGCAAACTTTGTAATTTTAGGAAAGGGCTCAGCGAGATCTCCCAGGGGTTACTGGCACACCCAGGAGGTCTCTGTGTCCATTTCAGTCTGGCTGAGAAACACACTGCAAACTGAACTATCTACAACTTCAAGATCAGGGTCTGGTAGTATTCCAGTGTTGCTTGATATCCATTTCCCAGACATGAATAAAAACCTAGTCCAACAACAAAAGATTTTTTTCTGGAGGAGATCCTCAATGAAGTTTTCTTTCCGGAAACCATTCCCAAATGAACATTAATACCATAGTAAAAGTTGTCATATTATTATTCATGAAATCTAACCATGTACAGTATTATTACAGATGTGCTTTCAGATAAAACATGAGCTCCATGCCCTTGTGCACGTCTGTCAGTGTGAGTCCTATCTGTAGGTTAGCTGCCTCTGGCTTAATCAGGCATACAGCCCAACACTGATACTCATCTTAACAGGGTAATAAAAGAAAATGCAGTATGGCCACAAATGGGAGAGACACCTATTACCTGATTCATCTCCCCTATTCCAGATGGCATCCATTAAAAAATGATATAACCAGTAAAACAGAACTTACTCAGCTGTAATAATTTTATACCTTGATCTTTTCCACAACACAGTGATATTCCATTCTATAATGATCAGTACAGCAAAGTTAGGTTCTTCAGTGCTGCTGTGTTCACATGGAAAAAGACAGACCAAATGTCATTGTTTCATGACATCTGCAGCCAGTAGCTGCATAGGGCATAAAGGGCCCTAGTGACACCTCAGAAGTTAGCAGTTAAGTGGAAGGTTACTACCCGCCTCTGTGTTCAACAGTGCCCCCGCTGGTCAACCTGGTATTTGCAGTCCACCTCCACTGACTGAAAAAGTACAAGGTCAAGCAGCACTAGGGGTGTACAGTACAGGCCAAAAAAGAGGCAGGTGACATTGTGTTTTGACAGCACGCATGGAAGTTTATGTTACAATCCTTTGGGAATGCAAGATATGCAACAAAAAGGTAATGGAAAGCATGGCAATATCGCTGGAATCTCCTGACCTGTTGTGGTCTGGCCCAACTTGACTGTACTTGTAGTCCGTCTGGTTCTTCTCTTTCTGAAAGAACTGATTCAGGCGTGATTTTGCGTTCTCCAAAGTCCAGTTCCCATGGAGACCAGCGTTCAAATCGACCTCTTCGGACTCCAGGGTCTTCAGAACAGAAAAACATTTCAAAGCCCAGATTGTTAGGATCATTCATTTATACAAACAAAAACAATTTAGCAATTTACAGGATAAGAGCTGACTTTTTTTTAACCAAAATAAATGTACAAAGAAATAAGTATAAAAGCAATGAATTTCAAATGCATTAAAAATAATCATGCAGACCTACACATACTCACACATTCTAAATGTAACCAAGGAGTGACCCAACTTGAGTACACCAGGTCAGTGCAATAGCATCACGACCCAGAGTCTGGAAGATGCAGATGTATTTTATACTGTATGTAAACTGAGGCCATCTTCCCGAGTGTCTGTGCTGCATGTCCACTGTTATCTGTCTGTGTGTTTTTACAGCAATGCCAAAGACTTCCTCCCCTTTAGATTCCACATTGAGGCACATCAAGCAGACTCACCGCCTGAGCTTCCTGCTCATCCTTCCTGGAGTAATAGTCCTTCAGGTTGGCGCCACGGTCCCACTGGGCACTGTTAGCTCCGGAGTAACCCAGTCCAGTGACCCCTGGCACCGGACCAGAGCTGGGACACGAGCCGAAATCCCCCTTCTCTGAAACACAGAGCACCATTAATACCGCAACAGCCTCAAATGTGCAAAAAAATGCAACTAAAAAACACCATGTTAATAAGCTCCCCTTCCCAAAATGACACAATATGACCGATTTCCTGAACACACAGGACTTGTACTATCATTATAGGGAAATGAGTTCGTAATTGAGCCCTAAGCGTCAAAGATGTGACGAGGGAACTTGCCTTGTTCAGTTTTGATGAGCAGG
>CM040764.1:6866643-6926643 GCA_022829145.1 Albula goreensis | reverse complement strand
TCTATTTATACAAAAACATTAGAATGTGTTTGTTTGTGAGCAGTATGACAGTAAAAAGTGTCGACATGCACAAGCATCTAAATGTGTGAGGGAAGAAAGATCAGCTGTCAGTTTCTGCAGAAGCCCTTATGGGAAGCTCCAGGTGTCTCTACTGAATCTCTCTCAGCTGCTCTGCACTCCTGCAGAAGCACGCACTGGCCTTGGCGCCTCAGGCCACGGCCCTCCCCTCCCCACCTCCCCGAGCCAGAGCAAAGGTAAACAGGGCTCCCAGCTTTACAGCCCGTCACCCGTCCACGTTATTTATTCAGAGCTCAGCTGAAACACATTAATACTTTGCAGAGAAGAGGTTTGTTATGGTCTTGTGTGAGTACATGATAAATAATTCTTTGCCAGGCCGAGCAGGTTCAGCGTTGGGACAGCGATGTGTGCTCTTCGTATCCCTTTTCTGGGGAAGCACAGAAGTGCGATGTTTGCACAACCCTGCATATTGCTTTGTGCCTCCTCAGTCAACAACTTTTGGAGGGTAAGAAGCCAAATAATCATGATTATTTTGCTCAATAGGAAACCATCAACTGCTGCTCTGACAAGTAAGTTCAATGATTGGAGAGATGTCATCCAGTACATTCAAATGAAATGATTTGGGCCTCCTGGGTGCCAGGGCCTGCTGAAATTAGGTGCAGCATAGTCTGCTCTTATGTTCATCCCGTGAAAGCTTCAGCTTTGCAGCTAGCCTTGCCTTGCATGTATTTATATTCAGTCCATTTGTAAACCAGTGTGATTTGAACCTGCAACCCTCCATAGCCAAATAAAGTTCCCGAACCTATATTCCCCAATACCAGACCAAGTATTTGTGGGTTCATTTATTAGTGCATAAAACGTGTGCAGGATTGAAAGGCAAGAGTCTGTCTTTATTCCCCATTTCCTCCATATAAAACATTTTACCATCCACTGACCACTTCTGGAGAAGGGAGACATTCAGGAATTGTAATTTCTTGAATTGGAAAAACTCTGTGGGCAACTTGATCATCTCAGCGAGGCCAGACCTGGAGGCCGAACGAGGCCCAGGCCGCGTTTTTCCTGCCTGTGGCCGGGATGTTTAGTCGACATGCAGAGGTTCCCTGCTGCCCCTGCTGGCCCTCACAAACTTGCCTCGCACGCTATAAAATCCCCTCTTAAGCTGGCCAAGTGGCCTCAGAAGGTCCCAGTGACGCCCCTGAATTTTTCTCAAGAACTTCCCTCATCCCTCCCCCCCCCCAACCCCCTCCCCATTCCATCGAGCTGGTATTACAGAGAACCCGGTTCTCTTGTAAACCCATTTCACTGCCTGGGTTTCTTCTCTCCAGGTACCCAGCTTCCTGTGGGCAGACCATAATCGTCAAAGTCGCAAGGCAGAAAAAAAAGAAACCCCAAAACGCTCCCATTTGCTGTTTTTCTCTTTATTTTTCGTCCAGCTGAATGACCCTGCTTTTTAACTTTGTTTTTATTTCTGTGCGGTTTTAAAAAAGCCCTCTCATCTCAAAATACCTCGGGGACCTGCTGGCCGGCAGGAGCTGAAAAGAATCCAAGTCGGGGACGATTCCACTCGCTTTAAAAGACTCGTTTCCATTCATGGTGCTCGGTGACCGAGAGCCAGTCCTTCTTTTAAAAGGGAGCGATTGAGAAGGAAGCCTGGGCAGGTTCGGTCCTCTCCCAGCCCTCCGTCAGGCTGAGAGGGCTGCAGTTAGCGGCCCGGCGCTGCGGGGTTATATGGGGTGTTCGGTGCAGCGGAGAGGGAGCTGAGAGGGGCCAGCTGGAACACAGCATCTCCAGAGCAGCTCCAGAGTATTTAAACAGAGCCATGAATGTATTCAACCAGGGGAGGGAGGGAGGAGGGAGAGGGGGAGAAAGGGAGTGGGGGTTGGGGAAGGATGGGGGTGGGGGAGTGGAAGACACTGCTGCTAGTGTTTTTGAGTCGCTCGATTCTTCACGCATCCTGACGGGAGTGATAAATCCGCCACGCCGGAGAGTAGCCGGAACGGATGTGACCGCTTTACCTTCACGGTGACATGGTTACAACTGAACAGGGCTGGAGGGGGGAGAGGGAGGGGGGGAGAGCAAATGGGAAACAAAGGGAGGAGAGCGCAGCAAAAGAGGAACAGGGACAGTAAGAAGGAATGTATGACAGTAAGAGAGGCCGAGATCCAACAGAAAGCACAGTCTATGCAATTCATTACAGCATGTGTTTCTTTGATTATTTTCTTATTCTATTGGAGACAAGGAAGGTCCTTTTGGAATGTGTTCTTTTCATTCTAAAATATGAATGCATATACCCTCAAAGGAAAGGGGTACTGGCCAGAGAGTGAGTGAGAGAGAGGAATAGCAGAGGAATAATGCTGTCATTCACTAATAACCAACAACTAGACTGTGTTGATGCTTACAGGTAAGGCAGAGCAGAGAGTGAGTCTAGAGGCATTCCAGCCCACCAGTAAACAGATATTATGTGAGTCAGACCGAAGAGTCACAAACCGAGGCTGAAGCATCAGATGCCAAATTGAATAAGAAAGCCTAATCCCATCTCATCCGACCAATCAGCAGCCTTTTCTTCACCAACAACAGTTTTGTGACATTGCCATTGGATGGCACGGCACCTTACTGATGAAACATGATACCGCTCGGTTACGGATCTGTTTGTGTCACTCAGCGCTGCCGCTGAAAGTTTGAGCAACAGCTGCTGCCGCGGCCGACCTCGCCTTTTTGCCGTATTACGCCTGAAACCGACAGGCTGACGCGGCGTCTGGTTTAATCGTTTGCCTCCTCAACTTCCACGTAACCCCTCTTCCCGACTTTGCGGGTGAGACCCCCCCCCTTCGAAATTCACAGGCCACTCAGGATGCTGTATCCACACGCTTTTCAGACGTCAAACGTGAACTGCAAGGAATCTTAATCAGTGAAGCTGTGTGGACATGCAGCAAACCAAGGGGTCCAGCTTGTGTGTGTGTGTCTGTGGCTTACTTTGTTTTATGGAGTGGGTGGAGGTGCTCTGAGGAAATCCATTTGGGCTCGACAGAGAATCGCATCTGTGTCAAAGGGCCCTTCTCCGATTCTCCCTGCGTAACAGCTTTCGTCGAAGCTCCCGCCGGCGAACGAAATGGCCCTCTCGCAGTTTATGACTGTCACAGCTGGGGTGCAGATTCACTTTTTATATGGACTTTTATGTTCCTGATTTTTTTTTTCTTTTTCCTTTCAAAATGTAATGTAAAGTTCATTGAGAGTTCAATAAAAATGTGCACCGGAATATTCTATAAGACAGGGGGGAAAAAAGGCAAGGGAGACTTGTTCAGCTCTCATAAAGTTTGGTATGGTTCCCCTCAGGACTGACTTGGCAAAAATTCAAGCATAAAAGTGTCAGAGGCAATTAAACAGGGAAAGACAATGTGTTCAGACGGGCATACTCTCCTACTCTCTCAGGGGTGACAGTACCAGTATTTACTGAATGTGTACGTGTGTGCTACTGATCTCAGATCAGTGCCTCCAGTCATATTCGATTTTGTGTTTAGAAAGTCATGTGTGTTCGTGCTGTTTAATGTATGTGTTTTGCATATATGTTTATGTGTGTGTGAGGGTGTACATGTGAATACATGTGTTTGCGTGTACATTTGTGTCTGTGTGTATAACTGAGGATACGTTTTAACCTGTGAGTAAATGTGAGCGTGCATGTGTGCATGTGCATGCTCTAGGAAAAATCCTCCTGCCTGTCTTTAACAATACTCATCTGGCAGGTCTCATTTCAAGGAACCGTGAGTCATTCAATTGGCTTCATTTACTGTGCAGGACTGCGATTTAGTCAGATCGGGTCTTTTACTGTTTGTGTTGAGGGACTGATTCAGTCAGATCGGTTCTTTTATTGTCTGTGCAGGACTGTGATTCAGTCAGATCGGTTCTTTATTGTCTGTGCTGAGGACTGTGATTCAGTCAGATCGGTTCATTTATTGTCTGTGCAGGACTGTGATTCAGTCAGATCGGTTCATTTATTGTCTGTGCAGGACTGTGATTCAGTCAGATCGGTTCATTTATTGTCTGTGCAGGACTGTGATTCAGTCAGATCGGTTCATTTATTGTCTGTGCTGAGGACTGTGATTCAGTCAGATCGGTTCATTTATTGTCTGTGCTGTGCTGGACTGTGATTCAGTCAGATCGGTTCATTTATTGTCTGTGCTGAGGACTGTGATTCAGTCAGATCGGTTCATTTGCTGTCTGTGCTGAGAGACTGTGATTCAGTCAGATCGGTTCTTTTGCTGTCTGTGCTGAGAGACTGTGATTCAGTCAGATCGGTTCTTTTGCTGTCTGTGCTGAGAGACTGTGATTCAGTCAGATCGGTTCGTTTGCTGTGTGTGCTGAGAGACTGTGATTCAGTCAGATCGGTTCTCTTACTGCTTGAGCAGACCTCTGTGCCAGGCCACAGGCTGTCATTGGCCATCATCTCTGTCATTCTCAAATACCTTTTTAATGCGGGCCCGATTATTCATTGGCTTTCTTCTCCTCATATATTTTTTAGAGAAAATTCAATTCATGTGGTTCATCAAAATAGTTCCCTGGTTCATGAAATATAATCTGCTGTCAATACATCATGTTTTCCTGGTATTACAGTCCAGATTTATTCCCCTTCAATATGTTCTGTAATTGAGGAGACACCCTGGTGACACATTGACAAATTCAAAATACGTTTTTAAAGAGCAGGTGTGTTTTTTTTACACTTTTTCCACTCTGAAAAGAATTTAAGACTGTGCATATAAACAATTACTCAGCAATAAAATAACGGAATATTATTTATTTTCTCTGGTTGTCTTTCTGAAAGAGGGACTCTTTGAAGGGAGAGGCGAGGCTTCCAAAGCCCTTTTTCTCTTCCTGAAGTGTATTTTTTTTTTTTTTTCATGTGTGCCTTTTGATCTGTTGTACAGAGCTACACATGTGTGGCTAGGGGCTGTTTTGGTATATCGAGACAGGAAGTCCAATGTGGTTTATAGCTTACATAATAAAGGGTTCTGTGACTTTTAATACATTCTGTCATCTGCCTTGTCAATTGGCGACATGAACCTACTGTTACAATCAAGCGAACCAACAGTCTGAAGATTGTTCTAATGAATGCTGTTTTTCTCTTTGTCCTTTTTTCTATTGACTCACAGGTGCTGCCTTCCTGTCTTCCTGTACGCCTGAGAAACAGAGTGACAGTGAGATAGAGAGAGAGAGAGAAGAAAGGAGGAGAGGGAGAAGGAGAGAGAGACTGAGACCACAACATCTGTGAAAAGCATCGAGCCAGCTGTCACCGGGCCAACTGTCCCGACCAGAGGGGAGCAGAGACCGGCCTCCATGCCCAGAGGCCTCTGCTAGAGACTGGGGGGATGAACTGGGGAGCCAGGCCTGTCATTAGGCCACGGGGCCCAGCACTGAGGAATGGATAGCTCCACTACTGCGGAAAACAGTGAAATTACCCCCCTAACGATGGAATACAGGTTAACGACTGGTGTGTGAGGTGCTGAGGCCCTGTGAGCGGATATCAGTCTGAAGAGCTGTCTTTTACTGTGGGGCACCAGGACCTGCTGAGGATCCCCTCCATATTTTAGCTGCTGCTGTTTGATCTTTGCTTTTCAAGAGAAACCTTTGAGCCGAAGCGAAGAAAATGATTTATCTTTGTTTCCTTAAGCTCTGATTTTTTTTTCGTTTTTTGTATTTTTGATCACTGAAATGACTTTTTGACAAAAAAATAAATTGCTGTGGAAGAGAACCATTTTAAGGATTACAGAAGGACGGCGGGTATGGCAGCGACATACCGCATCGTGGTCAGCAGCATCAACTGCTACAACAGCGTGGTGGTGGACCGGCGCGTCCAGCACGCTGTGCACTACTGCAGCGGGCCCTGCCAGGCGCTGAGGCAGGGGCTGGACTGCACCGTGGCTCACCGCAGCACCTGCTCCGAGCTGCTGGAGGCCCCCGCCGGCCCCGCCCCAGGCCCCGGCTCACGCCCCTCCAGTGTCCACGAGCTGAGCGGCAAATTCTCCGCAATGGAGAATGGATTTGGCGGCCCTGGCGACGACTGCCACCACTCGCCGCGGGGCAAAAAGGGGCTGTCGGTCCAGAGCTCGGCCTCTCTCAAGGATATCACCGGAGAGGCCATCAACCTGGCCAGTGGCAAGATCAAGGAGTTTTCCTTCGAGAAAATCAAGTACTCCTCAAGCCACGTCACCTTCCGGAAGGGCCGGAAGGTGCGGCCAGACTCCTTCAGCCGTCGGTCCACCGACCTGGACATCATTTATGGCCACTTCAGCGGGAACGACGAGAACTGCCCACCCTTTGGCCTGCTGCAGAAGTCAGTCCTGGAGGAGCACAAGCTGAGCCGCAGTGCCTCGCTGGAGCACAACCTGAACAACGTGGCCACCATGTACCTCAACAGCCTGAACGAGGAGAACCTGATCTCCCGTATCCTGGAGAAGACCAAGGCCGACAGCAGCGCCTCCGGCGAGGACATCAAGGCCTGCCTGGATATCCTTCTCAAGTGCTCCGAGGACCTGAAGAAGTGCACCGACATTATCAAGCAGTGCATCAAGAGGAAGTCTGGGCGGGGTGACCCAGATGACACTGCGAATCCTGAGATGCTGTACCGCAGCGTAATGGCGAGGCTGTCCAGCTACCTGAAGAAGCTGCCGCTGGAGCTGGAACAGGGGCAGGGCCAGCCAGGGAGGCAGGAGCAGAGTGACCTGGTGGAGCTGGTCAACAGCCTGCACGGCCTACAGCAAGGCCCCTTCTCCCCCATCTTCGGGAATGAGCAGCCCCCCAGGTACGAAGACGTCGTCCACTCCCCTCCTCTGACCAAACCTCTGCCTCCCACTTCCTCCTCCTTTCTTCTTCCTCCTCCTCCTCCCATGCCGACCCCAGGATGCCCACAGAGACACGTCCGCTGGTGCCACGAAGCCCGCCACTGTCCAGAACCTCTCTGCTCTGCCGTCTCGCACCTCCCCCACCCCCAATGGGCCCCAGCCCAGTGTCGCGGCCCCTGCCGCTGCCCTACCTCACACCATCCCAGTCAGCCGCTGCGACACCTTCTCCTCCACCACCTCCCTGTTGTCCAGCAGTACCGACAGCATCTGCAAGGACTCCATGGAGGCACTGTACATAGAGGAGGATGCAGACATTGGCCGAACACTGGACAGGGAGATCAGGGGCGAGGGGAGATTCGGCCTGGGCTTCGCCGACATCCGGCAGTTCCCTAAAAGGCCTGGCATCTCCCTCTCTGAACCGGGGTCCAGCAGCCTGTCAGACAAGCTGCCCGAGAGCAGCAGGAATGGGACGGCACTCGCGCCAAAGACAGAGCCCTTTTTGCTGCAGGGGGCTGGCATGGCCCACGCCTACCCCAGCAGGAGCACGGCGAGCCCTGAGCCTAGGCCCTTCCAGGGCGGCAAGGACGACGACATCGATAAGCTGCTGATGGACCTGGAGTGCCTCTCCCAGAATATCGACAAGGAGCGGCCTGCCGCCAAAGCCAAACTGGGCTCGGACCTCAGAAACTGCAGCCAGCCGATGGCAGGCCCTCCTCAACATGTGACCTTTGGCTCAGGAAGCAGAAGCCCAGTGGCCACCCCCTGTGAAGCTGGTGGCGGGGTGTTGGAAGGGGGTGCAAAGGAGGGGGAAGAGGACGATGGGGCGTTACTGCTGCGGATCCTGGAGAGCATCGAGAGCTTCGCCCAGGAGCTGGTTGAGAGTGGGACTGGCACGGGGACGCAATCCAAGGAGAAGGAAGTGATGCGGCTGCTCCAAGACACGTTGGCCACCGCCGGCAAGGCCGAGACGATGTCGACCATGACATCGACTCCGCCACAGGCCGGCTCCAGCCTGGCTCCTAGCTCCAGTCCCGCCCCCACCCCCACTCTTGGTCCCACTCCAAGCCCCGCCCCTCTCATTGCGAGTGATCTTGGCTCCACTCTATTGATCCAGCAGACTCCAGAAGTCATCAGGGTGAGTGAGACGATACATTTCCTTTTCAAAACAGGCTCAGCACTGCCACACATGTGTAACAAAAAATTGTGCTCTCTGCAGTGAATAACCATTAGCTAGAGGGTAACAGGAGTAGTAACATGTAACACATTTATATCTCATGTTCCCATGTCTTTTCTGCACCAGAAAAGTCAGATATTTCCTGACTGTCAAATTTAGAACTGTCTCTATTTCTGGTTTATCAGACCAATTTCCTGAAACAGCTCTGTCTTTCCTGTGTTTGTGTGTTTTATCATGGGGGTCTGATAGACTCATAGTCCTCCATGGCTCTGGCTTGGCAGCCCAGTCATGGTTTTGTCACCATTTTAAATCTGTCGCTGCTGAGTGCTCCCCTGAGGCTGAGCATATTGGGATGAAACCTGGAAAAAAACACGTTTCAGGAGGATGCTCTTCGCCTAGAACACTGGGGTCTTTGTGCCGGCGGCGGAAGCAGGGGCCAGATGACCTTTAAAGTAATTGAAGCCGTGTGTTAATGCGGTATGGGGACCATTAGTCGCACTGTTGCCTCGGTGATGCAAATGAGCCGGCGGGGTAATCTGCCAGCGGGACGTGGGCCGGCGTTGGTTGTGAAAGTAGTCAATCCAGCGTGACCGTAACAGGCCTAATGGCTCCTGTATGCTTCTATGGTTCCTGTGGCTGAAGTTTAGGGGGTCCGCCATTTGAAGGGTGGGTTGGGAGGAAGGGCGTGAATCGTTTAATTTTAGGGCGGATCTTGTGTGAAACAACATCAGTTGGGAAAAAATGTGAAAAGCTCTGCCAGCCATGCTCACTGTAGCCCATCAGGAATGTGGGGGGGGGGGGGGGTTAGTTGGGGTTGGAGGTGGGGAATGACGGAAACAGGGCTGGACACATGATCAGCGCAACAAATCAGCAATCTGTGCCAAATATTTGTGAGGAAATATTTGAAAATTGGCTTCTGCTCCCCAAACACATTTTTGTTCCTGCTGAAAAGTGTGCGTAGTTACACACCAAACTTCTCTGTCTTAAAAAGTTATGCTGCAGAAATTTTTGCCAGTTATATTCCAAGACTTTAGTCTGGGTTATTGACTGGATCTGTCTATAAAATGCGTCGGTGATAGTTGGGGATTTAGCGGGGGGTGCACAGTAGCTGGCCTTAGCACCTGACTCTGTGGAAGTTAGCAGATTACACTGTGACTTTTGGCAGTTGGGGGAGTGGAGCCCCGCAGGGGTTGTGTTACAGTCGGGGGCTGGCTGTCAACATGGACCCATTTTCTGCACATCCATCATGAGTCTGAGCATCAGGTGGAAAAAAGAATTGACAGCGCTGCGGGTTGCCAGGGGTTATAACAATGGGTTGGGGGACGAAACAAGGTCTTAAATGGGGCTCTGAGGTTGACTGTGGTCTTTGTGTGTGTGTGTGTGTGTGTGTGTGTGTGTGTGTGGGTCTCTGTGTATATAGGTTAAGGCAAAGGCTTGTTTTTCAACAGGAGTATAGTGGATCTCCTGAGTCTCAGGTCTCATCTTGCCATGCTGGGGTCATAGGTCACCATTCCCAACACCCTGAGGTGCCCCCTCATGCCTGCTGGGGCCCAAGTTAACCCCATAAGTGCCAAACCTGCTGATGCCTCAAACCCCCCCCCCGTTCTTTACTCTGACCTCCTTCCTTCTCCCTCCTTTGGTGAACCGTGGACTTGTTTATTTACCGGACTCTGTAACCTGACGCCTGGCAGCTATGTGGCGCGTGATATTCGCAGCTCCGCCAATAACACCTGTCAGTGAGACCCCCCCCCCGGTAGGAACAGCTCCTTCTCTTTTTTCCTCTCTTCCTTTCATTCTCCCTCCTCCTTCCGCCCCAACTTCCCTTTCCCCCCCGCCAGTTACCCCCTTCCCCCCTCCCACACCCCCAGCTGATTTTGGCCGAAGCCTCTGGTCAGAGACAGCTGTGTAAATGGGAACCAGATACCCCCGAGCCCGTCAGCACAGCCTCACAGATGCGACCTGTCCTGATCGTCGTCCGAGCCTTAACGGGGACGGCAGGTGGCGGGGCGTCGGCCTCTGGCTCCCGTCAGCGGGTCCTGGGACCGTGGTGAGGTGCAAATGACAGGAAACCAAGGCGACCGGGGCAGGGGTTGGTGCCTGTGTCCCGATAGCCGCGGACCTCCTCTTATCTCCCTAATTACAATCCCAGACCTTTTCAACACTCCTACTCACAGCTTCACCAGGACCTGCATGTTCAGCCAGGAAGACGTGAGGGGGATTGGACAGTTTCAGGAAGGGGGTGGGGTGAGATACATTGCCGCGGGCTTTTATAAGTAGACACGGGGACAAGAGGATGCTATTCCTGTCAGCTGTGAATTAGCTCTCCACAGGGGTTACGTGCAAAATGAGCCCCACCCCCAAGCACGAAGTGATACCCTAATTATAAAACCTGGCAGGACGGTGTTTGTTCACGTGACGACCAGGCACGGGACAAGGTGTCCTTAGGCTTAAGGAAAGGTCCAGCCACTTGTCACAAAGTCATCGTGACGTTTGGTGCTAAAAAATTCAGACCCGAAATTATCTTAGCTTGTGGTGTGTGTGTGTGTCTGTGTCTTTGTGTACATGTGTGTGTCTGTGTATATGTATTTATGTGCGTGCATATGTGCATGTGTGTGCATGCTTGTTTGTGTGTATTTCAGGACATATGTGTCTTGCTGTCCCAGGTATCTCTTGCACTCGAGGTGGTAGGCACTTATAGGGTCCCTGCAGACAGGGCATGCTGTTGTAGTTTGCCCCCAGCCGGGTGTCCTCCTCGCCCAGCCTCACCCTCTCATCGGCTGGAGACAAAGGTGTCCTGAGACAGGCCTAAAATTGGTGTTGCTCCTCCCCTACTATGGTATTCCGCTGGAGACTCGCTGTCGCCACAGGGAAAACAGACTCCGGCATGGGGGTGGGGGGTGGGGGTGGGGGTTTGGGGTCCACTGCTAAGTTCGGGAATAGCTCCCTAAAACCCGATCCACCCTGGCGCTGGGCAGTTATGCAAATAAGACCCTCTTGGCCCCCAAGGGCTCCACCCACTGTCCTGATTAAGACTTGTCTGGCCAGTCAGGAGAACGTAGAACAGCAGGAAACAGGAATTCACGTACTTGTGTTTTAGGTAGGTAAGGGTGTCGGGGGAGGGAAGTGGGAAGGAGATTTCCGGGGGGCGGTAGCTATTCCAGGAGGTATTTCAGTCAAAATTACTTCCCAGGTCACACAGCCTTCAAGGTGAATAGGAAGTTGGTTTATTATATTTTTGTATGTTGTCCCCAGAGTAACAGCCTTCCGTTTGGTTGGACGATGTATTTTTCAAAGACTCTCAGCCTCCTCCCCCAACCCTGTATTCTCCCGCACAATCCCTGAGCATTGAGTGAATCAAGATGTCGAACATCTTATGAGTAGTGGGCAGGGAGAGCTGACCTTGGCACTTAGGGTAGGCTGCTGCAAACCAGAACTGGCTGTTTTGCCTCCGGTGTGTTTTGTTTTAATGCCAGACTAAACAACAGGTGAAAGCTTTAGAGTGAGAGAGGAAGAAAAAAAAATTAAACAAAAAAACACAAAAAAGGCCGCTCGGTCTGCCCTCTTGGCCTCCTTAGTTGCCGCTGACAGAGTGCTCCTCGCTCGAGAGGCCCTTCATCGTTGCTGTTTCCTGGCCTGACCCCACACGCACTTAGACACAGGGTTCAGCAATGTTGCCTGGGCCTACTGTGCAATAGACAAAGGCATTCACAGACGTTATGAAACCCAAATGTACATAAAATATTGCTCTTCTGGGGAGGGCCCATGGCCTCATATAGAAGTAAGTGATGGGGTCCCAACCCTCCTCCCTCCCCAAGACCACAAACCCCCCACCTGGTCTGGAGTCCCTCTCGGGCCAACAGGGAACTGGGAGGCTGCTGACGAGGCACCGCCGTCCTTTCTGCACCTGTCAGGGCGGCCCATTAATTTCCATGGTGACAGGGAGCCCCTGGCTTGGCCCATAGAAGCTCCGAGGCTGATATAAATCAGGCAGATTCCTGCCAGGCTCCGGTGCACGGGCCCGAGACCAGAACCCGGGAGAGAATCACGGAATCGCAAGGCAAGGGAGGTCAGTAGATGCTTGAACAAATAAGCAGACCTTTTCTCTTTTTTTTATTTGCAAAACTGAAATTTTCGAAAGTTATCCACGAAGCTTACCCACGGTTTCTCGCATGGCACGTTCCGCCCACGGCGGCAGTTTAGAGGATTTTCCCGTTCGAGCCACTATCATGTGACAAGCAGGGCGGAGAGGAGCGGCAGCAGTGGTGACATAATTAACACAGCCTTCCCTCGATGCCCGGCAGCAATCGTGTTGATGGCTTCATTACGGTCCAGGTTCAAGTCAGTCCTTCAGGACTCCTCACAATGTATACGGCCCAACAAAGGCTTTTAGAGCCTCAACTTGTGTTGCCATGGAAACAGCTTTTTTAAAATGTTCTCAGCCCACCTAATTAAAAGATTTTTTTTTAGACTGAAGCTCAGCAGTGAGTGGCTTGAATTTCCTTTCTGCAAGCACAATGTTTTCTTTGGCTCTTTGACTCTAAACTTCCTGAAATCAGTTCTGAGACAGGTACATGTTTTTCTTTTTAAAAAAACTAAAAGAAAGAGAAACTAATCAAATCATTAAAATAATCAGCTGTCTGGGCAGAGGTTTAGATCTTCTAATTTACCGTAACGCTGAGGAAAAGTGAATACCTGGTTTGATTTTGTGCTTTTGGGAAAGCGGTCTCTTCAATGTGGTCCTCATTAGGGGAGTGCAGCAGAGTGTGATCTCTCTCTTTCTCTCTGCCTTTGTTCACAACGTGGAGGGGGCTTCCAAAAACTGTGCGTCAGCCCTGATTGGAAGGGATTCGAAGGGAACCTCTGCAAGCGGGTGCTGAGTCTAATTACTGCACCTGCGTCCTGAAGAGCCAAAAACAAACTGAAAAGGAGGGAGAGAGAAGAGACACAGAAGGAGAAATTGGAGGGGGATTGGGGGCGGGGAAGGGTAGTTGTTTACTCTAGGTCAGTAGAGAATTACATCATCGCCATTGCTGTCCTGTGCCGAGAGGAAATGAAGTCACACCAATAACTCCGGCCAAGTACTGAACGACACCCCCACCCCCTCCACCGCCAACCTCCCCATCCTCCTCAACCCCCACCCCCAGCACCTCCGCCTCCACCTCCTGCCCCCCTCTATGGGGGCCCTGTTGCTATTTGCAAGAGGTATCCAATACAAAAACAATGGCCAACGTGGAGTCGCCATAATAAAAATGATGTGCAGCCAATGGCAACAGGACAATAACCTGTTCCAAACAGTGAGAGATGGAGATATGCAGCAGGAAAGGTATCCTCATGTCCCACACGCCAGAGACTTCCCACCTCCCTCTCCCACCTCCCTCTCCCAGCCCCCTCCTGCCCCCCCGCCTAATGGGATCCTGATGGGGAGAGCCTTCCCAGAATTCATGGCTCCGATTCTTTGAGCAAACACCCGAAAGGCATTGCGAGCCTGGAGAAGTCATGACGTTTTGACACACTCTTTCATGCTGACCACAGCCTGGCCCCGCCCGAATGCCTCCTCCATGTGAACCAGCACATGTTCTGTGTCTGTGTGTGTGAGGAAACTGTAGGTCCCACCCAAAAGCATTTATAGATGGAGCTTTCTCATGGGATACGATAAAGGCGGGTCCGCAGTACGATTTCACATCTAATAAAATTTTGGCTTTTTTTTTTTTTTTTTTTTTTTTTTGCTTGCAAAGCAGGTCTCACTCCAGCGCCTTCAGATTTCCTTTCAAGATTTTTTTCAAGATTTGTCAGATCCAGCTGATCTTTGGCATGGTTAAAAAAAAGAACCACACAATGGTTTGGCACTGTCTTTTCCGCCTGGTTGGGGACTCGCGCCTGGTCAGAGACCTCACAGGCCTGCCCCTGGTGGTTTAACCGCTCTCCCACCACAAGTCCCTGTCAGCAAGGCGAGCAGCATGTTCAAAACCCAGCACACACAGCGACTTGGTGTTTGCTGCAGAGGGGCCTGCTTTAACCCAGAATTCTTAGCAGCTTAATGGCATGATGGGAGAATGAGGTGTCATAAGGCCAAAATGGGAGGAGGTAAAATTAGCTGTTAATCATAAGTCTGAACCAATGAAAATGTTTTGATTTTCACAACAAAAGAAGTTTAGAACAATTACTGGAAGTAAATTGAAACTCCGCCCATTTTGATGTCATGACTCTGCATTATTCTGTCTCTTGCTGCACTTTTACATGACATGACAAGTAATTAGCAGACCACACCCCCTTCCCAAAACTGCCCCCCACTGGCCAATACCCCTTACATATTCCTGGCTAAACACGCAGGTCCTGGTGAAGCTGTCGGGTCTGATAACACATGCAGGAAGGCCAGCAAGGAGGAGAAGCAGTAGTCCAGGAGTATCTGTCACTCAGACTAGAAGAAGGGTACAATAGGTGGTGGGTAGGGAGGCGGTTTCCCCCAATGCTAAACAGGAATAATCTATACACCCAGCTCACCTCTATGACGCTCTTAGAGAGGGTCAGTCTGTTACCAATCACCACTCACACATTCTTCACACAAGAAGAAGACACCCCGCTTAGTTGTCCAATAAAGAAATGGGGAAGTGTGTGCGTATTTGAGCGTGGGTGTGTGTGTGTGTGTGTGTGTGTGTGAGAAAGAGAGAGCCTGCAGGAGGATGCTTAAAGGTGTGGCTGGGCTCACTGTTCAGCACGTCTGGAAGTGTTTAACTGAAAGGATTTCCCATCATCCCCTCCTCTGTGAGAGAAAGCCTCGGAGAATTCCGTGTATCATTCAGAGAAGGGAAAGCTCATCTTAGGCTCCCCTCTCTCCCTCTCCATCTCCTACTTCCTCTCCCTCTTAAATTAAATTTCAAGATGCTTTATTGGCAAGGAATACTTTGTAAATATTGCCAGAGCACAAAGTAACACATTTAAACAAGAACACTGTAAACATACAATTTCATTATGCTGGGATAACTCCTCATATTAACAGACAGCTTTTGACACAGATGTCAAGTAGAGGCCTATAATTCTCACATAACGCTCCATAATTTTGAGATGCAAAGAGCTTTGAGGGATTTTAAAATGAATTCCATAGCAGGAAGACAATACAATTTGCTCATTGTCATCCTCTCACTATTTTTTTAATAAACCTTGAGAGAAGATTGACTTTTTGATATTTTTTTTGTTACTGGGTGTGTATTTTTAATACTTTCATACCCTGCCCGGGGATTAAACTCTCTTCCACTGTTTTGACCAACACACACACTCTGCCTCCTTCACCTTCAGCTATAAACGTGTAAAAGAGAGCAGGAGGTAGCTTCACGGATACAACTTCCTGTGCAGGTACTTGCACTTCCTTGCCTTCCTTTTAATTGTGACGTCACAGACGGAGCCCAGGTCACCCTCAAACGGCAGACCTTGGCAGCGGCCTTGAAATAGAACCCCCGCCGTGCCTCACGGTATTCCGGAACACGGTGATCCTGTCACCATGTCGTGCCGTGGCCAGACAGGCCTGAGATGCAGGGGGTAAGCAGGAGGGGTGGGGGTGGGGGGGGTCAAGCTGTTGTTTCAGCTGGCTGCTCTTTAGGGGGAGAATATCCAGGCGGCTCCCAGGAGACTGTGACAGCTCCGGGACCAAAACACAGAGATTGTTGGCTGGTGATTGGACTCCCGTGACTCAGGGCTGTTTGGTTGCTGTGAGTCAGGGTGGTAATGAAGATGCATCGAGAAGAGAGAGCTCTATTCAGCCGTGCTGGGACCCCCTGCCTGCGAGGGATTTTGGGTTTGTAACCCAGTGTGGCACTGTGCTAATGGAACTGGATTTGTACCCCGCCGTTTTGTTGGATTTACTCTCAGTTGGCCCAGGACCCTGGAACCTTGAAGGCGCTGAATTATTCCAGTACATGCCCAGTGGCATTCATGGGTACAGTGAAATAACTGACAGGGATAACACATCTGCACACCCAAAAATGTTACACAGAACTCCTCTTTTTCTCTTTTCGATGTCACTAAGTGGTGTATAATGTCTTGGGTGTTTAAGATAATTGCATTTAAAGTAAAACTGAGTCTTGGCTCTCTGCTAGGACACAGAAAGTCCACTCTTGCGGCTTAATCAGGTGGCAGAATATAATATTCCACATTGCGTCCAGGCAAATTAAGAGGGACTGAACGCTGCCACCTAGTGTACGGTGATATGAACTGCGTGGCCGTTAAATCTCAGGCAGCAAGTGAAACACGGGAATGCGTTTGACTTGTGGTGCGTCCCCACCCCCCCCACTGTGCTTCCGGGCAGTGGTGCTTTTTCTGTTTTCTTCCCTTCGCTCTGTAGTTCCATGAGGCCTTTCCTCCATAGAGCGGGTCCATTGTGCAGGACGGAAATTCTCCACAAGGGAAGATGTTACACATCTCAGCAACCTCCACTTCATGCTCTGCGCTTTTCTCCATGCGTGCTGAGCAGGAACTTCCTGTCCCGGGAGAGGAAGGGGGATGGAATCACTGCTGAGCTAAAAGAGTCTCCATGCACCAGGTTCAGTTTGAGTGCACTGGAATTTTGAGGTATCCTGATCTTCACACTGTAGACTCAATTCCAGATGCACAATCACTTCTTGTATCTGGAATAAATGTATAGAGTTTTCAGCATAGGCCAAATTTATGAGTGTCAGTTTACTTGGTGTTGTCCTACTCTGAAAACCTGCTTCTGATTGGTGTCCCTCCTGTATAATACTGTGGTTAGTCCTGCATAATAAACCACTGGTTTATTTGGAAAGCCCATTGCCAAAGCTTGCTTGGCATTATGTCACAATGGAGGTTGCCAGTTTTACGGGCTCAGTTTTTAAGACTATGCCCACTGAGGCTACTGTTATCCTAGAGGGGGCTATGTCTGTCACCGAGCTGCCAATCAAGTGCAGGAGCTAGGGTTGATGGGAAGAAACCCTCGTCCTACAGATTTGGGGGCGGAGCTTCTTCACTGACACAGCTCCCCTTCAGTGTCACCGACCCAAATCTCTGTCGAGCGCCCCAACCACCCCACCCCGGGAGGTCATGACCTCTCGTTAGCTGGCGCAGGAAGCGGTGAGGCCCGACCCACAGACGCGGACAGGTGCTGGGGAGAGCGTCCGCCACGTCCGCAGGGGTCACATTTCAAAGGCTCATGGGAAAAGAGAAGGAGAGCGAGAGGCCTACCCTCATCAGGGCTCGGACACGCTGACAGGTGGAACATGTCTTTAGGAGGGGTGTGACTTAAGAACGATTAACGCTTCACAGACATCAAGGGAAACCCACTGACGTTTCAACATCAGGCGTAAGAAACCCTTCCATTAAAATTATTTAGTCTAAGCCAATTTCATTTTCCACAGTGTCAAGTTCTTACATTGTGACCACTGCATGCACAGTTTTTGAAAGTAAGCCTACCTGTACTGATTTAGGATCAGTATTCCTTTCAGTTAATCTTCAGTTGGGTTGACACGGTCCTGGGACATGTGATCTCAGATCAGTGCCTGGAGGAAAGCCTGTGAATATGTAGGCCTACATGTCTGCATGCATTCAGTCCAGGAAATACACTGGAATCTTATTTTCTTGAAAAACTCCCAATGAGTAGAGAGGAAGTAAATAAGTGCTGTGCTGCTTTTATGAGTACCATTTTTGGGTCATAACATTTATACAGTGTTGTTGTTGGCCAATTGCCATTCACGTTTTCGGCAGTAATGAAGTAATGCCAAACCTATAGCATTAGCAACTGGAGGCATTGCTTCTGCTCAAAGGGATTTTGAACTTTAGCAAGCTGTTTAGTCTATCACTGCTTTAATATTTAAAAAATATTGACTCAGCATTCTGCATGGTTCTTCTATCGAATGCATACATACATATTTTATCAATTTTTCACCGATTCTGCTCAACAAGGCCAAGTTAAAGACTGGTCCTGGAAGTCCTGCTCATTTGTGCCAAATGGGTGCTGTTCACCAAGAGAAACAGTTACACGTTTTAAAGAATAAAATTTAGAAGAAAAGCCATTTCAAAGCAGTTTTGCATCATTAGTCACTGGTTTATTTGTCAGACTTTTCCTGCATTAAATGTCACCTTGAATTTTTGAAAGCATCTTCTGCTGCTGACAGGAGAAGCATGGAGAATGTTCACAAAACTGAAAGATACCGCAGTGTGTGATGTGGAAAACAGACAGAGGAAGAGGTGCTGTGGATAGGTAGATAAACAGATGGAAATGTTTGCTTGTCTGTTTATCTAAGCGTAGTTTCAGATGAGAGGTGATACTGTATCAGATGAATCGGGTGGTTGAAAGTGCATGATAGCTCATACTGAGGTATTTTACAAAACATTAAAATGGTAAACTGATTGAGCTTATGCACCCCTTGGAGAGCAGTAACCCTCCAGTTCCTACATCCACTCAGTTTTACAGTGGAACCCTCTTCACCCAGTTGTAAATTTGGGCAATAGTACCATCTACTGGTTGAAGAGTGTCAATGTAACATTTTACACTATCATGTCAGGAGAGCTGCTGAAGACTGGATCTTCATTAGTCTTGCCCTCAGTTAACACGATATATAGTGGCCAAAAAACTTATATGTGTTTGAGTGCACATGGAAATGATATTTGGTTGTTCTGTCACTCAAAGGGGTCACGATGGTAGTAAAAGGAAAGTTCTGCACCCTCTGGGGTCCCGGCGATGTGGCAATCTGTCGCTGTGGTTACAGTGCTGGAGAGAGGGATGCCCAGGGTCCTGCAGGAGAGGATGGCAGGCTGGCACAGTGCCGCCTCGCCCCGCCCCCTAGTGTGGCAGTGCCAGCGCTGACCTGGAGCGCGCCCACCCGCCCTGAAATACAGCACGGAATAGATTCAGCAGAGTGGTAAACAGGAACATGCGGCGATCACACTGAGCAACGGAGAAAGGGATAGAGGTATTGTTGATTTTCAGTTTATGATAAGGGGCACGTTGGGAATACTCTGCTGATGTATTTCAGTCCAGTAAACATAATTGAATTTCAGAGAAAATGAGATATGAAGCAAAAGGCAGCTTGTGTTTAAAAATGCCTCAACACACAAAATCAAAGGTACCAATCGAAGAGCAAGCTGGATCGTTAGTCACAGAGGTGTCCTCTGCATAAAGTATTGAAAATAAGGACCATTTACTTTAATCTGTTATCAGCACGGGATGGAAGAGTTCTTTTACAAGAAGGGGAGACATCCCCATCTGAAGGATGATAGATTTCAGCCTGCCTCAACTTTATGGGAAGGAGAAGAGAGAGAAAGGGAGGAGGAAAGACAGACGGAGGGGAAGGAGAGTTTCTGAGAGGGAAGGGTGGTGGAATGTACAAAAGGATAAGAAGAAAGGGGGAGTGGGGAGATGTTCAGAGTGAGGGAAGACATGAGAAGATGGATAAAGACAGAGAAATAAAGGAAAGAGATGATTCAAGGAATCGGCCCCTGTAAGACGGAAATCACCACTCTAAAAAAACTGATTACGGTACTCCTCACCTGACACTGGTGACATCTGTGTCTATTTAGGAAATATTTGAAAATAGACTTGCAGGATGCAGTATCGGATTGAACAGTCCTAGAGGCAGTTAGAACTTAGAGCTGTAACTTACAGGTGGGAAAGAATGTGTTTTTATTTATTTTTGTGCCATGTCTCTGACTCGTGTTTGAGGTTTGAAGACTGTGCTGAATTGTGAGTGCAACCTCAAAGAGCTCCCTCTACTGGCTGTATTACAGTTGTTTGCCTTTGTGATAAGTGACAGCTGTGAATAGAGTACTTTCACAAGGTGTTATTCAAAATTCACAAGCATCTGCTGAACCAAACCTTTGAATTTTCTGGGAGGAAAAAAAAAGACTGGATCTAATTTAGCAAAATGACATTTAGCATTGACACAATTCCATTGCATTGACATAAGAATGCATTTTTAGCGGCACATACCGTAGTGCCTCTTATAGTCCAGGTAAAGGGTTATTGCTATGGTGATGGCATTTCCCATTTCTATTTCCAAAGTGGAAGACTGAAAGGTGCCGCGTGTGTGCCTGTGTGTGCATATGTGTGTGTCCATGTGAGTCTAAAATCTGCCTGGTGCCTGCAGCAGAAATAAACTGCAATTAGAGGCCATATCTGAACAGATCATTTTACAACACAGTCCTATGGGCACCCAGAGAACAGCTACCGTAGATTTTAAGAGGAGAGCCAAAGAGTCTCTGTGAGAATTCATCTAGCCCTGCTGTGTGGACAATGGACTCTCTACTGGAACCAATATGGACCGCACTCATGAGAAAACAGTAGAACTTACAGTGACGAGAACAGGCTAGTCACCTCAAATAGGCTTACCAGTTACTGACAATCTGCAGTCATTCCTTTTCTGTGCTTGAAATGCTGCTTCCTGTAAAGGGGACGTAATTTTCTTTTAATTTGTGTTACTGCAACCAAAACATGTTTTGAATCGTTTCAACCAAAAGGTAAGATTGAATCACAAAGAACATGCAAAACCATCCATCCCTAACCACAGTTTACAGAGTATCCAGTATTGCATCAAGTTCGAACTTGAATTATCCAAAGATCTCTGCTTCTACTGCAGGACTTTGCAAGCTGTTCCAAGCATTTGACATCTGTTTGTGTTAAAGAATACTTATGGATATCAGTATGGACTTCATGGATAGTTCATTTCCATCTATGTCCCCTTGTTCTGCTGACCAAACTCAAAATATTTCACCAGTATTTTACCTGTCTCTACGGACACAGACCACAGAACTGAAGCATTGTCCCTGTGTGAACTGTGCCATTTTGTTGCCCCGGGGACAGCGTTATGAAACCGTTACAAAACCGGCATTAGTGTTCCCCCTTTATCACGCCGCCGGGACACCCATGGGAGTCACATGTTAGCACCCCCTCCTCCATGAGGAGAGCCTCCACTGGGCACCCTCTCACCTCCTCTATGGGCGCACCTGCCATGTGACACAGTGCATGCTGGGAAAATCCTGGGTCCGGAAAAAAGGATTGTGAGATTGAATCTCACCCTGGTCCCTCCTGCTTTTCCTGAGAAAATTTGCCAAGACATTCACTCACTCTTCAGGTAACCCTTAAATGTGTTTCTTAAATGAGGGTTTCTGGCAATTTTACAAGACCTCACTGGGGCAGCACACATGCCCACAGGGGTTTGATTAGTCACTATTACTTCCACAATTTTGAGAACTAGTAATGCAGATTCCTATGACAACAAGGGAAAGCATCCCTCCTGTAACCCTTCCACAGCTGTCTCTTGCATCACAGGTACGAATACGCACATCGCATGCAATCACATCATCACAAATGCGCAACACCGTAATTAGTCCCTGGACACACCCCCGCCGTGGGTCCCTAGAGATCTCTGAGGGTCGATACGGAGTTCAGAGTGGCCAAGCGCTCGGTACGGCCCAGACAGCTGCTCAGAGTTGTATTTCAGATCCTGAAGCTGTACTTAAACTTGTGATTTATGGCACGGCAAGTGCGGGAGGCTGGAAGGCCAGAGGCGGTGGTGAAGACACATTAGACGCTGGCAGGAGCTGGAGGGTGTAGGAGGGTGTAGGAGGGTGTCGGAGGGTGCTGGGCGTGGGGCACGTGTAGGAGTGGGAGTGGGCATGACCTCACCTCATCCCTCACAGTGTCTCTGGGTTCATTCTCATGATCTGTCCGGCCATTCAAGCTCAGGTGTACTGTACATTGAGCAAGAAATGCAATGCAATGCATGTACATGAATTTAGAAACGGTGTCTTAAAATTAACTTTAAAAAAAAATTATACTTTTTTTTCATTACGCTTCGTATGTGCCTTGTACTTCCTGCCTTGGAATGCTCATAGGGACAGAGTTTGGCTGTCAAGCTGTCAGTAAAATTGGCAGAGGGGTAGATAAAGACAAGGAGTCAGTGTCTCCATCACTCTTCTCCCCCTCTATCACCATCTCTCCTTAGAGCTTAGAGCAATGGATCTACAGATAATAGAGTTCAGAGATAATAGAGATACCAAGCTTCGGTGCTTCCAAGGCTTCTAAAATAGTGCATTTTCTTTTTTTCCTGGTTTGAATATATAAGTTCAGTTTGCCATTTTTCAGTGTCAGCTCCAGTTTGCATTATTGGCGTGACGATATGTTGTCGTTATTGCTAGAGCATACACTTATAGCGGAGCAGAACAGTACAATGTCTCTCACAGTGCTAATAAACAAGATATATATACGAAAGCATAAAAGATCCACAGACCAAAAGCCCAGCTTACATTTATACTCAATAAATTGGTGCAAGCAATTCAGTCTGTTTAGATATTTTCGTTATAATTGTGTTTATTTTCCTGTGTTGCACCTGAAGTTATATCAGTTCGTGCATGCCGTGCTCCCCTTGGGCTTTTGTTATAGCATAGTCCTTTTGTGTGGACAGTAGTGGAGGGGGGGATCGCCCTCCTGGCTGCAGGATGGAGATCAGTGTAAGCCTCCGTTTGGCCCATGTGGGACAGGGGGACAGGTGTAAGAGAGAGAGGGAGGGCTGGGATGGGACGGGCGAGTGTGACTCGCCCCCTATTTATACACCCTGCAGCTGCCCCGCGCATAGCGCGTAGCCCTGGACCCATGGCCACTGTGGCGGTAACGGAGCTGGCCCGGGCGGGGGTTTCAGACCCCTGCCACAACAGCTGAGGAGCGCCTGGCGGGTGCACCATGAGCAGAGATGGGCAAAGAAAACACTAAAAGCTTTTTACAAATCTTACGACATACAAAAATGGCTCATAAAACATTATGGATGAGATCCAATCAAAGCACAGTCTTTTTAAGGCTGCAATTCAATCAAAATGGACTTACGTCTGTTTAAGGGAAAATGTTATTCTAATTTAAAATGAAAAGAATGTATTACAAAGGACCATGTTTTCTTGTGTCCAAGACTGTATTACCTTCTCAAAGAAAATTGTCTTTATGTTTTGATTGCATATTCCCTTTAAAGAACATTGTTTATAAAATACAATCAAAAGAGGAGGAGTCATAGTTGGCACAGAGGCATTCACCATATCAAAAAGAGGCACATAAAATGAATTCTTGAAAATTCATAAACAAATGCTTGTATCTGAAATGCCCTTCCCTTAGCTGTAAGACCTTATTCTTGTGTGACTGTCCGTTCTACAAATTTTCTGTACAGGAGCTAATGTATGGACCGTTGTAATATATGGTCACTGAATGCAGTGGGATGTGTGCTGTGGGGTAGCAGAGCAGGAAATGACATCACAGTTTTGGCCAGTTTGTAGATATTTTGAATATGACCTCACCACCTGTACCACCTGCTCTCGCCAGAGGCTGGATCCATCTCAAGATGACCTCACGAAGGCAAATGTTTCACCCGTTTCCTGGGGCAGGGGAATCAGCTGTGCAGAGAGCAGATACGCAGCCTTAGAAGGCGGCCTTACTCACACAGTCTGTCTCTGGCGCTCCTGTGCCATTACCATGCCTGCATCCTTCATCCAGAGAGACGGGCACTCCTGCGCTAGCAAAGCTGGACAGACCCTGCTCAGTGCTGGCCTTGTGCAGATCTCTCAGCCAAACACCGGAGGCAGCAGAGACACCAAACACACTGGCCAGCCTGCGGTTCCTCCATACCTCACAGAAAATAGTGATGACATCAGTACCAATCCCACTGCTAGCACAGAGGAGAGTCCAGCACAGTAGAATAGAGTTGTAATGTAGATTAGGACATGGTAGACTAGATTTTAAAGCTGTACATTAGATTACAATGAAGTAAAGTAGAATACAACACATTAGAGTTGGTCACAACACAGTAAAGATGAATAGAATAGAGCAGAATAGAATACAGCCGAGTAGAGTAGATTAGAACATCAGAAAGTAGATTAGAAGAAAGGAGATCTTATTCTATTAATTGCTGAGGATTAACTGGTTGTCATTGCAAGGAATAACAGAAGTCCACTGACAGGCACTATCCAATGTCCAGAGTCAGCACTAAGAATGTAATAGGATGTAATTAAATAAAACGGCACCAACCATTTTGTGTTTTTTGGTAGGGGTGCTTTTATGCTGGTGGGGTGCTCTTACCTATTGGCTAGGGGTTGGAACCGGTACAGGAGTTGGAGTGAATCGGCACTGAAGCCCCCGGGAGGGGGGTGGGGAACACATGTGCCCTTTCAGAACGTCCTCGTAGGCAGAAAGAGCAGGGACTGTCCACGGGCCTCTATTAATAACTCATTCGGCCACAGATGGTGTTTCATTTGGTCCCAGGCAATATGACTTCTTATGGTTAAAATCAAGGGTGTATTGACCACCCTTCACCCCCTTTCGATACATATCCCCATTTTAACAATTGGATGTTTGGGAGAGGAGAGGGAGGGTTAAGGTTAGGGTTAAGGTTAGGGATGGTTTGAAACACAGTGGTGAACTTTGCTCTGTGTGAAAGACCCCGCAAGTCACTAATAATGACAAAAAGAACAACTGTTCGACACGTTTGTGTGAAAAGGCAGAATGCTGTGGAATGACAGTGACTGGGGAGGGTGGAGCAGCAGGAATGGGGGCTGAACGCTCCTGATTTTTGTTGCCGCGGGAGTTCGGACTTTGGGACTTGGGACGCTGGGTGTCTGGGATGGTCCCAGCCGGCTGTGGAATCTTGATGCGTTTGATATTCTCCAAACAGCTGCCAGAGACAGGGCAAGGAATTCTGGGATTGCTATGTGCAGCTGAAATGTCAGGAGGCCTCCTCGAGCAGACTGTGTCTGTTATTTATATGGAGGACGAGGGCGGGGGGGTCGGGGGAGACCTTACCGTGGCTGAGAAAGAATAACTTGCCTCATTCTGCTGCTCCAGTAAAATATTACAGAATGACTCTTTAAAAACCTTGTTAACAGGGATATTGTACATGAGTGAGCTTGTTTCTGTTCTATGGTTTTTGCCTTTTTTTTTTCCTGAGGAAGAATGACCAAGAGCTAGATGGTCTTTGGGGCAATGCTCCCTTTTGGACACTGGAGGGCACTGTGTTTCCCCTTGGGTGGGCTTAAGCCCTTCCTTGAATCTGCTCGGAAACCAGGCTGTTCCAAATAATTCCAAACTAATTATCAATACAATGTTTGAAGAACTACGTTCAAAATTTCTTTCAACGTATACATTTTAAGTAACTATTTGCTCTCCACATTTGTCAGTTAAAAATTTAAAAACAAACATTTTCTAACTCAATTAATGTTTGTTATAAAATGTAATTTGTTCATAAAACAGCTCGTTAAGACTTGGGCATAGTCGATGACTTTTGCCTGTGATCACCCAATCCAGCTGAATCACTTCCAGTACTCTTGTAAAGTTCCATAGACCTTTGAAGAATGACTGGTATGTTGAGATGGCTGAGGATCGTCCCTGATTTCCCAGAAGTCCCTTCTCTGTGAGGTGAGCAAGCTTTCTAGTTAGTCTAGGCACAGGGATGAGGTAGTCGACACTGGTACCCACTTGGAACAGTGTCAACATTACCCTTCTGACATTTGAACCTGCGATGACCCCTCCGCTTATATTCTGTCCTTTAATGCGTATGTCCCGTACAGAGAATGCAAATAGTCAGTAGATATCCAACAGGTAAATGTAGTTCCAACTTTAGAAACTGGCCAAAGTCTGTGAGTGAGTTATAACGTTATGTTCAGTGTAGCTTGGTAAGAATGGTAGATCGCTTCTCGCCGCAAAGCCATTAATGTAGGGTTCAGAGGTTTAGTGTTCTCTTAATTGTGAAGCTGACTGGATTGTTTATGGTACCTCTGGTCTGACAGCAGTGAGTCTTAAGTAAACTTAGACCAACAGAAATCTGTGGGGGCTTTTAACTACACTGTGTGTGTGGAGGAGGACATAGGTCTCAGATGTGGCTTCCTCTCCCACAATGCACCACAAACACAGATACACACAGACGCATGCACGCCCACACATGGACACACACACGCACGCAGGGACAGACACCCCCATTGCACCAGCCCCCCGAGCCCTCCCCCCTGCCGGTTGTCAGGACAGCGTGTGTGCGCAGCTGAACGTCCCGCAGGCAGATCAGAGAAGGGGGTCATGTTTCGGAGAGAGCAGTGTTCCGCGGAGGTGCAGTGAGCCAGCGGCTGAGGAGGTAGATTGTTTGGATTTTCTGGAAACCCTGAGGGAGAGGCTCAAACAGGGGCCCTCCGGGCACAGTCACGATTACAATGCTCCAGCACACCGGAGGCGGACTCCGAACGGAAAACACCGGGAATTCTCCTTCTTTGCTTCAGGACGTGTGCGGGTTCGGGACCCGGCGAGAGCTCCGGGCGTGAAGAGGTTCTTACTTTCGCTCGGCTCAGCTTGGCTCGGATCGGCTCCGCTTGGTTTTTGGTCTAGGTCTGGGGGGGGGCAGCGGGGGAGGGGTGAGAGGGAAGGACCGGAGAGGGAGCAGGGGTGGGGTGGGGTGGGGGCGTGTGGGTTGTAGGGTGCAGGCTGGTTGTGGTCGGGGGGACGTACGTGGTCCGAAAAGGAAGCGGCTGACTTGTCCCAGTCTGAAGCGGAGTGCTCGTTATGATGATAAAAGACTCCTCCCTGCGGAGGGATCCGGACTTGAGGGGGGAGCTGGCCTTCCTGGCCAGGGGCTGCGATTTTGTCCTCCCCTCCCGCTTTAAGAAGAGGCTCAAGTCTTTCCAGCAGTCGCAGGTCAGTAGCCCGGCTTTCTTGCCCGTATCCCGGCTCCCGGGTGCGGAAAGCCTCCTCCGCTAATGCCGCCGCCGCGAGCCGCCGGTGCTAACATGCCATTGAAGACAAACTATTTGCAAGCAGATACCAACAGGTCTATTAATAGCACTGAGAGCCAGGAATACAGTGTCAGAATGAATCTGCCTGTGCGGGGGGGAGGGGGATGGGGGGTGCTTTGGGTCCCTGCTACAGCTGTTGTGTTCAATACATACTGTACGCATTGGGTTTTCTGTGTGAATTCATCCAAAAGCTTGAACAGGTACATAAATTACAAGCTAAACGTGTAGCATTAGATTTGAGTCTCAGGCCCTCATGAATTTGATGGCGATTATTTGCCTCAAATTTAAAGGTTGAGAATGAAATGTAAGTGAGGCATTTGTAAGGTAGGCTGGAAAAGGATTCAAATTTGGAATTATCAGCCTGTAGATGTTTTCCATTAGCCTTCAGTCGGGCATTGTGGGGGCCTCTTAAACTTGCGTTTGTCTGTTTGTAAATTGCCAGTGTTAGTTTCTACGCGCAGCGTCGGGGCTGGACAGAGCGCGAGTGCCGTGTGAACGCCGCATGCTTGTGATGGTGTGCGTTCACAAAGTCTACGGCCCTGTCAAACCACCATGACAAAAACTCTATACGTTCAAACTCTTCCCAGAGATAGGAAGAACTGGTTCACAATTTTTCGTTTCCTGATGCCACAAACTACTCGCAGTTCAGCCAATCGCACCATCTATCAATATCTTCTAAAATTAACGTTTTCAAAAGGTCTTCAAATAAAGGCAAAGTTTTGGGGTTATTTTGGGTGACTTGGGGGGCTGAAATAGATCCGAGGTGACGGGACGCCAACAAGTTGTAAGGCATTAGTAATGGTCTCATTAGGGCCATGGACCTTGTGTCATTTTATCCGGGGAGGATCAGATCCCCGATAATCTGTCACTCGCCCATTCTTGCACATTTCTGAGCGGAACATAATAGCACACTAAACCAGGGCCTGTTCGCTCTCCTGGTCTGTGAACTTGTCATTAACTTACCCCAAACCTAGTCAAGCCAACAAACGCAAACAATGCAACTTCCAAGTTATGGATCAATTGTCCTTAAGCATAAATACTGTATTATGAAACTCTTTATTACCACAAATGCAAAAACACAATTACAAAAGCAATTTTACAATTTCCAAGGAAAAAACTTTAAACTACAAAACTAGACAAAGAGATGTTTTGGCATTGTCACTGAAGCATATTGTGTCAGAAAACCAATAGTGTTTGACGTTTAAAAGAGGGACAGAATGAAATTAGGCCAAAGATAATTCAGGTGTTCAGAGTAATGACTGTTCTCAGTTCATGGGGTCCCAATTGGTTTTATAATTAGTTAATAATAAAAAAGGGGAGTGGCCCATGAAAGAAAATAATGCTTCATAATAAAGAGTCTCCATTTTTGTTTTTGATATTTTGAGTTCGCTTTCAAAGATCAGGGTCTGAATTGACTCCATTCCCAGTGCAAGTGTATCTAAGTGGATTTACTGCACATGAATCCTGAAACCATCTCTGGTTTGGATCTCTTGGTGGTGTAACATGTCTGTTTGGAGCTTGAAGCAAGATTCTGGAAAGAGAACATGAGCATTCAAAGACAAACGCACAAAGAGAGTTGGTAAGCATACTTTATTCACACAAAGTGCCTTCCACACTAAGTAAATGTCTCTCAGTGTGGCATGTACCTTTATGCTCATCACTCCATGGAGGAAGACTTACAGACTCAGGAAAAACAAATGGATGCTTTAGGTAACTGTAATAATTAAGATGAAACAAGTTGAAACAAAAGACTCACTCTGAAGTTTGACTGGTCAGACTGTATTTTTTTAAGTGCATTTTTTTAAAAGAAAAAGACATGTATCATTTGGTGGTTAGATTGTAACCAGAGACATTTGCGCTACATTGCAAACTGTGTATTTGTTTTCAACATAAACGTTGAATGATGGTGTAGATTTTTAAAAAAATTTATTTTATCAGACTGTTTCCTGTACATTAACTACCATGCATTTCTTTTCTCTCTTGCTGGTGCATAGTGATGATGTGTTGCATCATCACAGACTGTCGTTTAGGTCACTTATTGATGAGGTGGGATTGATAGAAAAAATGTACAGTACAGTAAAAATGGATCATGTGTTCCAGAACTCCTGAGAATAAGCTTGCCAACTGGGCTAGAACTAGGATGGTTAGCATGCACTTCAATTCAACAATAATATGACTAATATTATATTACTATAATATTTATTGATATGTAGTTTGTCATATGAGTTGTATGTTGGAAAAACAGCTTATTCTTATGATTATATTCTATAATATACCTCAGTATATATGTACTGTTTAATAAGGATCCTAAGGTAAAATTGTCATACTGAAAGGCATACTGTACATATTTGCAGAGCTGTACTTGGGATGGTATTTGACAGTTAAAGAGGTCAGCTCCTCCATATTAAATGGTGTCTTGAGAGGACAATTGTGTAAGTCTCGGAATGTTCATCAGGATAAAGACTTCCTGTTGAAGGAGGCTTGTGAAACGGACCTGTCGGCTTGTGTTACCTCATCACCCCCCCTCCCCTCCCCCAAAGTTTAAATCACTTGTGCTTTACTGGCATAACCATAGAGGAAATTCATGAATTCATAACATGTACCGAATATTACAAGAGAAATAACTACAACTTCAGATATACAAAAAGGTGTGATGGATGCACCAGAAATTACAATATTGCAGCAAATATTATGAGAAACTATGTAGGTAATATTACAGTTAGTATAGTTTCGGTTCAGTATAGGGTAGGTTTAGCTGTTAATATAGGTAGTACTGGAGTCTCAAGATGATAGACAATGAGAACGCTACAGCTGGTATCCCAAGTTCCAGAACCTTAGATATTCCACTTTAAAATTGTCTTTTATTCATAAAATTGGTCAATTGAATATGTGTGTATCAGCAGAACAAGATCTCACTAAGTGATAGTGCTTACAACAGCAACAGATAGCTTAGCTTCCAGGTTTAGCACAAACATAGTAACCTTTTTTCTCTTAAATGACACTTAAATCTCAAACAAGCATTCTAATTGGACGGATATCCCTTATCTGTCAAACTGTGTGTAATCTGTGAGTCTGGGGTAATACTGTAAATATGGGCCAGAATGGCAAAATTAATAATAGTGGGTTCTTTCTGTTTCTCTATCAGATCCAGAACAAGCCTGAAAAGAAACCGGGGACCCCTCCTCCAGCCCCTGTTCCGTCGCCGTCCCCGCCCGCCCCTCGTGCGGCCACACCTCCGCCGGTCGCCAAGGCAGCGGCGGCGCCCCCTCCGAGCTCTGTACACATTCCACGCTTCTACTTTCCCAAAGGACTCCCCAGCGGCAGCACCAACTTCGATGAAGCCATCGCCAAGGTGGAGACCGCATTCACCGAGTTTGAGGAAGAGAAGGCAGACATCTACGAAATGGGGAAGATTGCGAAGGTAGGCAAGCAAGATATTCACACACGACAGAATTAAATGCAAGGTGCCAGGTTACCGGTCGGCGAATTCCACTGGAACCGTTTCCAAGAACTCGCTAACATATTTTAGCGTTAATGGTCACCAGAGGGGGGTAGGAAGTCAAGAGTTTGTGTTTCCAGCTGAATTTACTCCCCAGTAAGTTCAAACCTCTTTCTAATTCCAGCCCATAACCTTTCTCACATGTGCAAAAAGCTACACAGTCGAAGGGAGAACACTTCACACGTCCTGTTAACTGGCCACAGGAATGTAAAAGGGAAAGATTTGGATTCATTTAATCAAATATTGGCTTTTTTTGTCAACCGCAAAATGTTTTTGTTAAGCTCAACAGCTACTAAACCGCTATTATGTTCTGTTAAGCAACTGAAAGAAATTAACAGTTAAATTTGTGAAGTGTGACATGGCTGGGCCCCAGACTTCTTAAAGCAACCAGATAGTCAGCACGACTCTTACTCTTAACCCTTGACTTTGACTTGTCTTTACAGTTGAAGGTTCAACAATAGCAAATCCTTATTGTTGTTGCCACCATATTATTCTTTGATATAGCAAAGTACTCCTACCAGCAGACAACTACTTTGGTAAAAAGTGGGGAGATGATGGGGTGTGTGACTCCTCTTGGTTGCTGTGGAAACTGGGGGAGGAATGGAGGCTTGATGGGGTGACTCCTCTGGCTCTCCTCTCACAGGCATGTGGTTGCCCGCTGTACTGGAAGGCCCCAATGTTCAACAGCGCCGGGGGAGAGAGGACGGGATTTGTCTCCGTTCACTCATTCATCGCAATGTGGAGGAAGTAAGGATCCGTTGCTCTGTACCTCAGACCTATGAGTAGGGGGTGGGGCGAACGCCCACAAAATCAGTTGCAGTCTTAAATGGCCTGATGGATGTTTTCCACCCTACTTCCTGTTGCAGGTTGTTACACAGCTGCTATGATGATGCAGCCAAGTTTGTTTACTTGTTAGCCAAGCCGGGCTGCAACTACCTGGAGCAGGAGGATTTCATCCCGTTGTTGCAGGTAAGTACGACATGGTGAAGCATTTTTTCACATTTTTTGTCATGTATATATATATGTGTGTGTGTGTGTGTGTTATACTATGTATGAGGTTTTTAATATTTTTCAAGGTAGTAATGGTTGAAATAACACTTAATGAACCCTGGAGTTACACTCACCTGTCAATCACTGCCTTGTTTGAAGCGATCAAAAATGTTTTTCTCTCTACAGCCAATGGGGTAATTGGTCCAAATCATTGAGGCAAAAATACTGTGTGGTAGCCCCTCCCATGTTTGGTTCAGTGAAACCTCACTACCCCACCGCTAGCTGAAGGTGCCCTTTAAGGTGTTAATGGCTGACAAGGCTGCTGAGCACATGAAATTATCAGGGTCAATTTACTGTGTAAATGTACCGAGGTATTGCTTGCTCTATTGAGTTAATTCATCGAGTATTCCTCCTTAAAAGAGTGTGATGAATTCCTGGAAAAGAGTGAAATAAACAGAATAGGAATAGGAGATCTGTACACTAAGTACAAATACAGAAAAAAATAAACTATTCATTCCTATCATGATGGATGGTTGTTTATATGATTGTCAACCTCCGAATACCCTGACGCTAGGATACATACTGTCGTATTTGTTTGACCTTGCCAGATTTTGTTACCTAACAGGCATGTCCTGTCGTTTCAGGACATCGTGGACACCCACCCAGGCCTGACGTTCTTAAAAGACGCCCCTGAATTCCATTCCCGGTACATTACCACGGTAAGACGCTGAGGTCAACGGTGAGTGAGTTTAGCACAGAATAATCAGCAAAGCATTTTCAGTCAGCAAAAGGTATCGCATCAATTAACATTGTAAAATTTATTGTAAAATTAGCATGAAAATGTTTTGTGACAAGACTAAAGAGAATAGACTGAAACTAAAAGCAGCAGGTTGTTGAAGTGGGTGAGGTCACTGGAGAGCCTTGCATTGCACATTACCAGAGAACTGAGCGTGCCTGGTGGCCCGCGGGAGGCCGTTGACTCGTGCTGCCGACGTCACGGAAACAATGTCCCCGGTGGCAGGCCGGGACAGCTCCTGGTACCCACCGTGCTGCCGCCCTTATTTAGTCACTTCCTGTAGGCCGTAGCCTTCACACCTCCCTTACTTGACTCGCGGGCTACCAGAAAGCTCCGCTTTATTCAGCCAGCATCGGCATGCGGCCCTAGGGGGCTATTGTCGCTGCAGTCGGCCTCGTCTTACTTCATTTCAGCTGTGGTTTACATTGCTCACTCAAAATACCTCCGTGAGTGACAGAGAGACATAACCCTGCACTACGGAGGTCAATAAATGCACTTACGAAACATAATGACCATGAAAGCCCATCAGAAGACAGCCATGCTGTGCCGCTCCTCACTTATTCAACAGTTTGATTATTTGTATGCTTGTTTGCTGCTGACAGGGAGCGCCTTTCTAGGCTTATGCTGCATTTTGCATTGAATTTCTGTCACAGCAGCCCCGACATACGGTAGTATACGTCATGCGGAGTTTTAAGTTATGAAAATGTCACAGACCTATTGTTAGACAGCTGAAGGCTTGTTTGACAGCTGGGATTGTGGATGTGCCAGAAAGAGTAGTGTGTCCGTACCCCCGGAGAGCCCCCCCCCCCCACTTCCCATACTCTTCCTGTATGGTGTGACAGCACTTCATCAGTGCCAGAGTATTCACCTGGCACACTCTTAGCTGGGGGGGCATCCGGCTCTTTAGGAACAGCCCATAACTCTTCCCGTTCTGACTCCAGGTGATCCAGAGGATATTCTACACGGTCAACCGCTCCTGGACCGGGAGGATTACAATGACCGAGCTTCGGAGGAGCAACTTCCTCCAGGTGAGGTTACCCGCGTCCTGTGCCCGCCATCCATCACACCAGCTCAGCATGATCATATCCGTTTCCCTTCTCTCCAGAAGACATCGTTCTATCACCTCATCCCTCTCTCCCTCCTTCCATTCATCTGTCCATGTTGACCCCTCCTCCATCCCCTACTACATTCCAGTTTTGTGTTTCCTCATTGGCTGATTCATTGCAAATATCCTTAGTAAATAAAGGTTCTACTCAATAAAAACATGTTTTATAGTTGCTGTATATTCACAGTTCACAGGAACATGAGCTTAAATCAGGGAACCGCACCCCTGTTCTGGAGAGCCATTGGGTCCTCTCGAGTTCATTGCAAATTGAAGTTATTCACTCGTCTGACCCGGCTCTGTCTGAATTGATGACTGAAACTCTCCCCACCTTCCACTGCTCACTGAAAACTGTTTAAATTAAATCTCACCCTATGTAACCCTAATCTCTAAATATTCTTCTAAATATAAATATATTTCTCCCAGACCCTCGCTCTGCTGGAGGAGGAGGACGATATAAACCAGATCACAGACTACTTCTCCTACGAGCACTTCTATGTCATTTACTGCAAGTTCTGGGAGCTGGACACTGACCACGACCTCTTCATCGACCCCAAGGACCTGGCCAGATATAATGACCATGGTATGCTGTTCTCTTACCCTGCACACTCCTTGCCACCTGAAATTTGCACACAGTTCTGTACCATGAAATGGATAGTTTCTGAAACTGTCAAAATATCAGTCTTGGATTCCCAGATCCCTGTTCCTTTCCCAACTTTAATGTCTCCAAAATTACTTGTGCTGAGAATTTTTTTCAGTGCAACATGAGAAATGCAAACGGCAGTGCAGTGCTGTAATTTGGGTCAATATAGTGCTGCCGGAGGCCGTTTTGTAAACTGGCGGAAATTGAGCAGATAAAGTATATCTCTCGAGCAAATAAACATGCAATAAAAAAATGATTACTGCAGGAAAAAAACCACTTGATAGTGTAGCTGTGTGTCCCCCAGCTGGGAGTTCAAGTCCTAGTCCTGCTGTTATTGGCCGTGGCCAGAGTTCCACACAGGCAAGGCAACAATTGGTTAATGTGTTCATGCATATATGGACTTCTATCTTACTCCTGTGACTTCGGAAGTAGGTTATTGATGCCATATCTGCGGTGTGTAGAATATTTAAGGCTTGTTGCCATAGTAATTGGAGGAGTTTACATGTCCAGCTGATGTCTGTGACAGAGGGTTTGCAATAAGGCTAATGTTATTTTTCAATCCAGGATGAAAAAAGGGGGAAACTACAAAAAAATAGTCAGAGGTGTGTGTGTGTGTGTGTGTGTGTGTGTGTAGTACATTCTAAACAAAGCCATCAAGGTGTGGTATTAATGTCGTCTTTTTCCTCTTTTCTAGCCTCATCCAACAGGATAATAGAGCGCCTGTTTTCTGGAGCGGTCACGAGGTAAGCTAAGACACCACAAAAAAAACTCCTGTACCCTAGAGAATATGGTGTTGAGTCTGATACACCACAAACAGAAAGTATGTCGGTTAGTATCGCTTCGCTGGATGCAGCGGTACGCATACTGTATCTGTCTTTTCAGAATAAGGCGTTAACGTGCATTCACGCTCAGATAAATTAAATCATTACTATATAATACAGATATAGATATTATATATTCTGTAATGTGAAACTGTGCGGAAATGTGAGTTTTGTCATTTGTGTAGGGGTACACAGTTACATTGGCTGTACCGGTTTGGGGCGGGTTGCTCACCCTCTCCCTCTCTGCCCCCCAGAGGAAACTCAGTACAGAAGGAGGGCAGGATGAGCTACGCAGAGTTTGTCTGGTTCCTCATTTCCGAAGTGGACAAGAAGAATCACACAAGGTTCCATTCTCTCTCTCTCTCATACACACACACACACACACAGCTACAATCTGCACATGTATCCACAAGTCACCATCATTTACATTAAACTCCAATGTACATGTACTCGCACACTGCCACCAACTCCATTTAACACTTACATATACTCACACACTGGTAGAATCTACATCTACTTTCTCACACAATCCCACACTAGTGCAAAACTGCAAATATGACTGTACCTACAGTCTGTCTGTCTGTCTGTCTGTCTGTCTGTCTTTTTTCCTCTTCCTCTCTTTCTCCCTCTCTCTCTCAGTGGTCAGTGTGCAGTACTCTAACATATTCTTTGTCTCTGTCTCTCTGTGTGCTCAGTGTGGAGTAATATATGCTCTCTCTGTGTCTCTGTGTGGTCAGTGTGGAGTAATATATGTTCTCTCTGTGTCTCTGTGTGGTCAGTGTGGAGTAATATATGTTCTCTCTGTGTCTCTGTGTGGTCAGTGTGGAGTAATACATGCTCTCTCTGTGTCTCTGTGTGCTCAGTGTGGAGTAATATATGCTCTCTCTGTTTCTCTCTGTGTGCTCAGTGTGGAGTAATACATGTTCTCTTTGCGTCTCCGTGTGGTCAGTGTGGAGTAATACATGCTCTCTTTGTGTCTCCGTGTGGTCAGTGTGGAGTACTGGTTCCGCTGCATGGACCTGGATGGTGACGGGGTGCTGTCCATGTATGAGCTGGAGTATTTCTATGAGGAGCAGTGTGAGCGGATGGAGGGCATGGGGATAGAGCCGCTGCCCTTCCACGACCTGCTGTGTCAGATGCTGGACCTGGTCAAGCCCAAGTGCCAGGGTGAGCACCGCCTCCGAGCCCGAGCACGGTCCTCTCCATCTCTGTCCCTCTCTGCGTCTTCCCACCGGGCATTTCTGTGTTTTAATCATTACTTGATAAAAGACTCATTCTGCAGGTTATTTTTCCCATTTGGTGTAATCCTGGCTGGAGTGTGCGCCCCACACCTCACTGCCATAAAGGGCACATTTGAATGGGAGGGGATAAATTAAATTCCCCTAGCAGTGCTACATTCAGTCTCTCCTGAAGCCCTGTGGGTGACACTAGAATGAGGTCATCCTCACAGAGCGACAGTTTGACTCCAGGGTCATGAAGACTGAGTCCACAGACTTTCCAACACGGTGGCCAATTCATTTATTTTCATAAGAACGTTGGACTTGCAGTCCTGCATAAATTAGCATGGTTCCGTATGGCATGACCATGTTCTGGGCATAATTCCAAATGATGTGACTGTGTTCCGGTCCTGATTTCGTATGACATGACCATGGTTCTCCTCACAGGAAAATAACCCTCCACGACCTGAAACAGTGCAGGATGGCGCATATATTCTATGACACCTTCTTTAACCTGGAGAAGTACCTGGACCACGAGCAGAGGGATCCTTTTGCAGTGCAAAAGGTGCGATTTCTTCCTACTCTTAAACGTTGTGACTTAAAGTGGAGTCTAAGGTTTATTTTTAGAGGCAAATCATTTTCCCCTATCAAGAATATCATTAAACAGCGGGGCTAATTTTAGGTGTGCTTCGTGGTAACGGGTTTGGGATCCCCTGTCTTCCAGGATTTAGACAGCGAGTGTGCGGAGCCCTCGGACTGGGACAAATACGCATCGGAGGAGTACGAAATCCTGGTCGCAGAAGAGACGGCCAACGAGCAGCTGCAAGAGGGGTGAGGAGGAGGGCTGCATCCACCAGGGGGCGCCAAACTACAACAAGACCTTTGATTGACCTCACATAGAGGCTGATTACTGTGGTTGCATGTTGTTGCTCGGAAAGTATACAGTGAAGGACGTCTAATACTTTACATAAATGTAATTTAGTGTATTGTAAATATGCATGGAATATAATGCATGATTTTCATTTTCCACAAGAAATATTGGAACCATAATATTATTGTGACCTCTTTATGAGGGCTACTTTCGGCTACATTAGATAAAAACATAACTGTCCTCATATTCTCTGCCCCAGGTGCAGAATATGCAGAATGTGTATGAACTTCAAGAACTTGAAGCTATCCTTTCCCATTTAGTTACAAAGGGCTTGAAGGTATGATAGTTCAAGAGAGCTCTGACTCATATCCTTTGCTTGTGTCTCTCCCGTTTGTGTCCGTAGGTCATTCGAGGATGACTATGAATCTGACGAGCTCACAGTTCCCTCGGAGATCGGAAATAAGATGGACAAACTTGTCATATCTGACTTGTCGGCGTGAACCGCCCAGAAATCCGCCCACATGCAGCTGCCTATGGTCCTGAAGGCCACAAGAAGGGAATTTTGAAAAAAAAAATCTACTTTTAAGCTACTTTTCAGTTATCCTTTGGAAGGGAATTACGCTTTTTATATACTTTTAAAAGACATTTTGTGTGTGCAATAGAACGGCTTCTAAACCAAAAGGCTTTTTTGTGTTGTGTAACACGTCTTAACATGTAGCTATAGTCAGGGCATCCATTCTGTAAGTTTCAGATCATTTTGTTATTTTTCTTTGTAGGTTTTTCTTTTTTCCATTCATCACAAACTGCCGGCAGATTTCTTACACTTTTTTTTGTAAGCGAGGGTTAAATTATTACCTTTTTAACGGTTGTGGATCTTCTGGTGTGAGAGAGCCACATAATGCCTGAGAAATATGTGATCCTCTCAGCTGTGATTCTGATCAATTTGTTTTATTGTTGTTGTTTTAAAGCAGCAGTGTTTCATGGCATTTCAACCCCACAACATAGTGGTCATTGATGGTCTTTAATTTCAGTCCCTTTCGTGGGTCATTATGGTATGATCTGCTGTAACGTGTTTTTGTTTTGTTTGTTATTATAATTATCTTCGCATGGAACACGAGGTTTGAAACGTGAACACTTGAATGTTTTCACTGCATCGAAAATGATTTAATTCGATGTCACACGTAAGAAACTCTTTTCCGCCACCCAGTGGTCATACATAGTATCACAGCGAAGCTTTTCAAGGTACAGCTGGAAACCTGCGGTTTAATTAACTGCTCATTTATTTACACATAACTCATGAAGTTACGATGTAGTAAAACTTATTTTTGTTTTTTTTTTTACAGGAAACAAGTTGACTTGTTTGTCTACACACCATTTCACTGTTTGTTTCAATGAGTTTATTTTTTTATCAGAGCTATCATACTATCTTTGGCTACATATGAGAAAACCAGAGTAATATAGCTTATTGCAATTGTTTCTTGGCTGTGAAAACCCCACCCAATATGCAATAATTTCCTGATTTGAAATCAGTGTTATCTTTTATGGTCTTATGATGTCACAGAATGTCTGTGGCCTGAAGTGTGAAATCCTTGAAGATAACTTATTTTCAGAAAAAAAGAAAAGATTTGTGATACTACTTTAGTCATAGGTGACAAAAATGAAGAGACTGTAATTATTGTTAAACAAGTAGCCTACAATAACGAGGGGTTGAGAGAGAAACGATTCGCAACACAACATTGATGTTTTTAACTATGCGTAGTCAAACTGTAGTTTTAGAATGAAGCCAAGTAAAGTGTTTGTTGTATGACGTACATCATGAAAGCTCAAGTGTAAATAAGAGGTAAATATATCAGTCTTGAAACGGTACTATTTATTTCCTTCTTGACAATATTCTCTACTTTGATTTACTGACAATTTGGCCCGGGGTGATACTGTCATGTCTGCACTGTGCTCAGTCCGCAGCGATGTGCATTACTGACGGACGGCGCTCTAATTATCGACGTAAATCACGGTACCTGTTCTCTGTCTCCTGTCCACGAAGTGACACCTTTCCCTCCGTCAAACACATGCACACGCAAACATACATGTAAAAGTACCCTTATATACAGGCCATAGTCAAGAGTGTCTGTACTTTAATCACTGCCTTAATTCCCTTATGCGCGTTCACGCACTGTGATACAGAGAGGGAGGGCGAAGGTCGGAGGTTGGTCTGTCAACCAAGGGTAACTCCCTCTCTCTAGGTCAACTCTGTTACATCTCACAATTCCTTGTCTTGTTTTTTTTTTTTTTTTTGCTCCCCTGTGTTGGTCCATGAACAAGTGGCCCCTTGGTTTTTCTCACACCTCATTTTTCTCTCGTAAACAACTTTCACTCTGACTTCAGGTCCCAGTCACCTGTCCAGTCTATTCACATTTATTACTGTAAAAATGTTTTGTTTTTTTTTTTTGTTGTTTTTTTTTAGATTTTTTTTCTTTGTAATTAGTGTAAAATATTTTATTGCAAAGACATGCATAGTTGCAATGCATTGTAACAGGCCAATGTGCAACAGGTAGCTCCAGCTAGTACAACTGTTTTTAATGTTCCTATAGCAACCTTTTCTAATAGCCACTGTAAATCTTTGTGTTGTATTCCCAAGTGAACTTCCCTGCCGCTGAGTGGCTCTGGGGTTTTAAATTATAATTGTTCTATTACTGCCAGTGTTATGTTATGTGCATCAAGCTTAAAGGGGTGGATTTTTTTTACGAGGAGTTCTGTCTGAATTCACTGTACGAAGACAATCAACTGGACGTTTTAGGAGGGTGTTTGATGGTAAAGCAGCACTTCTTGTTAGGTGAGGTAATTTTTTCGAAAGCAATAAAACTGCTGTAACGATAACTTATCGAGGTGATATATTTTACGAAAAAAAAGCCTAAATCAAAACTTGAGACTAACATTCTGAATATGTGATTTGTGCCACTAATATTCTAGTTCTATGCAAATCAGATCATTGACAGTAAAGGCAGCTGCAGCTCTGCTGAATCCAGGCATATTTCTGTCTCAGTCATGTATCCCTTTTATTTGATTTCTCCCAAGTGTATTTTCTCTCTCTGCGTATGTCTCTTTCTTCACAGACGATCATGAGATGAGCATCCCCTTCCATCGGGACGTGTCCTAACTAGACTGTGCTTGTGTTTTGCATGGCTTTTTTTTTTTCTTGAAATTCTAAAATAAAGACATTTTAAAGCTGGACATTGTCACTTGGACTGATAGCGTTTCATTTATATGCGTTTTGATAAGTAGATAAATGAATAAATCAGTAAATAAATGTTGACTGGGCTTAGCTTATTTTTTTAACAGGAAGGGTGGAACATGTGAAGGCAGGGTAGCCTAGGATGACTGGAGAAGCTCTTGGAAAGTATTGCCCATCGAAAGTGTGGTTGAATTATTGTTTCAGGGAAAGTTGACGGAACGGCCTGACGTCTTGTTTAGCAAAAGTGGATTGTCTGTGCTTGACCCAGGCCATGTGTCAGTGTTAATGATGAATTTATGGAACTCAAGAGTGGGATAAAAGCATCTTTGGTTTTTCCGGCCTTCACCACCTACGTGCCAGCAAACAACAAAGACGCTGTCCATAGATCTTATCATGAAGTTCTTGTGTACACAGTAACCGCCGTGTGTGTGTGTTAACAACTGTTGCTGAGGAAGCCGGAGGTTTGCGGAACCCGGGGACACACACAGAAATCGTGTATTTTGCTTGAAAGCGAGGAATTTGACCACAATGGTGGACTTATTCAGTTGCATCGGAGGGAGCCAGCTGGCCTTTGGTGTGGTCAGTGTGATTTCTGGAATTTTCGCTTTCTTCCCAATGGCCAGCTACAAGCCTTGGTATATCGTATGGAGCACCAAGATCGCTGCACCAATTTGGACAGGGCTGTTGGTGGGTATTTAATGAATTTACATGGTCAGTTCATGGTAAAAAGTGCTGGATTCAGCTCCAGCCAAGCTCAGTGAGTCAGGTTTACCAGAGCATGAGGTGTTTTATAACATCTTCTGCAAACCATCTGAAAAAACCTGTAAAACATCAAGCTTTCCTTGCACTTGGAACTGGTAACATTAACAGGTTCACCTCTTCAATGTAATTCAACCCAACAACTGACAGCCTCAATTGAAAAGTGCATTTGCTTGACAAGTAGTTTAATTATTTTTGTGTTGCATTCAATTGCGAATACTTTGAAACGGTCTGTTTTCCAGGCAATCGTTGCTGGAGCATGTGCGGTCGTGGCGAACAGGGCCAACAGTGAAAGATCCACGGTAAACACTGATAAAGCTGTCAGTATATTTCCCTGATGCTATTCATAATTTTATAAAGTATCCACACATGTTCAGTGCTTCTTAAGTGCTGTCATACTACAATTATGACTCTGGGTGAGCAATTAAGAAGCATACCAGAAATTAATGTTTAATAATTGATGTTGCAATTAACAGGTTGTGAACTGCAGTTTTCTTATTTTCTGTTTTGTGCGGCCCAGTGGGAGCTGAGCTACACCTTTTCCATCCTCTGCACCATGACGTGTCCAGTGCACTTCACGGTTGCCGTGGCATCCACCATGACTGGACCTTACTGTTACTACTCGTTCTCTGGTGCCGTTGGGACGGAGTACTTGGGCAACGCGGTGGTGTTCCCCTTCCCCTACCTGAGGTTTCGGGGCTTGTGTCTGGACCCGCTGCACTTTGAGTGGTACCACCTGGCCCTGCAGACCACAGACCTGCTCTGCAGTACTGTCATCTTCATCCTGTCCTTCACCGTCGTTGTCATCCTCACCATACGACTGCTGCACACAGGACATGTTGCTGTAAGAGCTGTGCGTGTGTGTATGTGTGGGAGGGAGTAGTGTAGGAGTGAGTGCATTATATATTTCCGTGCATGTGTGTTTTGCTGCTGCACCTAGCAAAGGTTAACTAAACAATTAGGAGCAAATTTAGGAGACATCTCATTTTTTCACCTTTTGGACATAGACTATACTCATGTCTTCTTGATTTTTGATGAAATACACTTCCCATTTACTTCATCTGGGAACTTTTCTGATAAGAATTTCTATTGTAATGAGTGAAAGCACATGACTTTTTATCATCTTAAGAGAAGTAAACATTTTTTCAGCATTCAGTTTTTTAGGTAAGACTATAGCCTTGTCTTCTGCTTTTCGGTGAAATACACTTTTCCCATCTATCCAAATTCATAAATGCACATGATTTTCCTGAATTTTATTTTACTTTTGTGTTTAACCCATCTCTGTGCCGTGTGCTTGTTTACTCTTTCCTCATTTGATTGTTCTGCCCTCTAATTGTTTCATTATTTGATAATTACCTCATTAACTGCTCTCTTTTACCTGCGAGGTTATATGAGGACATATCTTGCGCTCATATCTCCACATATTATTCTGAGGAAAAAACATTTTCAAACATCTTCAAATGTCACGTAAGGCTAAAAATGGATGTCCTTAAAATGAAACAGAATCTCAAGGTTATAAGGGGGTGTATTAGTAATCTCAAATTAGGCAGGAGCATCATATATCTTGCAGAGGGGAAAGTAAACATTGCTCTGATCTCACTGCCCTGTTCGGCTGAGCTTCACTTCTACCCTCTTTCTGCCCTGACTTCTCCATGCTGTTTCTAAACCTCTCCCTAACGCTTACATGATAACCAGACCATGGGATTTTTGCTCTTGAGTGCTGTAGTGGTGTGAATGCAGAGTGTAAGGGTATTACTGTCCATTGAAGGAGTGCATAAGGCCATCTTAATTGTGACAGAAAGGTCTGAAATAGCACATTCTAACAGTCACTCATGAGATGACGGTTCCCAAAAAAACAATCCTGACTTCTGTATTTATTCAATATTATGCTGCAACACAAGCACACCACAATGGCACTGACACCACACACAACATGACCTGCTGTTTAACATACATTTCCACTTTGTTTTATAAGCTGTTGGTATTTACAACCTCTGCAGTACTGACTAAGCATCACCAGCATGACCCACTTGGTTATCTTGCCAGGAGTACCATAATTCCCCATTGATTTGTCTGGAAAGGTGCTGGTGGAAATGTAGCATCTATCTGGTAAAAGCACTTTAAAGAGACCAACCCAAAACCTTCTGGCTTCATGTCAAACAAAGAGGACAACACAACAGACATTGTCTTGGTGATCACTATGGCCGATAGCTCCTTGGTGGGTAACTGAATACATACAGGGAATGCAACATGTCATGAGCAGTGAGCATAAAGCTGGTGCAGACTGCATTAGCATAAAGCACAAAACATGTTCAAACAACCATGGAGAAAGAAATTGTCTGCTGGTGTGAGGTAGAGTTGGTGGTCTTGGTCAGTGAGATCTTCATTCCAGTGAAATGTGTAGTTTCAAAATATCCCACTTGGGAAAGACAGACAGTTCATTAGTTCTGCAATCATTTACATTTAATATGAAAGTACAACAAATTCTGAAACTTGTTTGGCAACCTTCACAGATCTCTTGCAAAAATCCAGTTGAAGGGACTCTCAAACAGGACTTCCATCCCTTTGCTGTGCCCTCTGTCCAGCCTCTCAGAAGGAAAGACATTTGATGGCATGAGTAACTAGTTGCCCGTAATCATTCTACTTTTTTGAAGTCACTGGACCGCTACCACAGATGCAAAAAGAAAAAAAAATCCACAGCAATCAAAGGGAAGGAACACAGTCCTGAAAACTGGATAGTAATAGGGGTTGGTAAGCTGAATTAAAGTTTACACAGGTGAGAAAACTATATCTGATTGCTTGTCAGTTGGACACATTCCATTAAGACAAATGGGGGTGTAATTGCAATTTGAATGAAAAAAAAGGTTTTGCCTCTTGCAGAAAGTGATGCTTTTATATACTTGAGCTTTTGCCTTTGTACTTTACATTGCAGGTACATTAAGGTATGAAGGTACACAGTGTTAAACCTTTAATATACTTTGACCATTGTCGGAAAAGGGGACATGTATGCCATGTTGGAGATGTGGCCACCCATATTGGACATTTGTTGAATGTGCCAAATAAACCTTTAGAGGACCAAACATCCTTGTTAAGCACAGCTCATTTTATGAGGTTAACATGAAATGGGATTTGAAATAGGAATTCAAATGTTATCACAGGAAAAGCAAACATTTTCAGATGCAGCAGCCAGGAAAATTGCTTGGCAGCTGAGTCTTGTTACCTCATTTGTGCCAATGTAGGGAAGGAGGCAAGTGGCACATGGTGCGCTATGGTGAGCTGCATGAATCCAGTGAAGAATGTGCTCCTCCTCTGTACCCAGTACCATGGTTACAGATCCAGTGTGGCCATCTTGGAGCAGCAGCAGCAAGTTCTGGTTTGGTATCCCGATGGCTCCTTTTTGTCAAGCCGAAGGGAACAAAAAGCAATGAAACCAAAGATGAACCAAACGGCATCTCAGAAGATGAATGATCATTTAGGAAGCACATACCCACAGCTCGTCTGGTTCCCTCATGTTCCGCGAAAATCACAGCATGGCGGCCTGAAAACAAGGCCAGGTTATTAAACCACATGGGTTGAGTGTAACCTCATCGGGAAGCAGTCAGTGTATGAACATGCAATGCCTTCAGACACAAAGGACCAATGTCAAGTTTCACATGGTAAAATGAAAGCATTATACCACAATTTCACAAGCTGTAGAAATATTCCCTTTCCCTTACCTTCACTCCAAACACCACATTGAAACTGAAGGGTTGCAGTCATCAAGTTACATTTTAGAGCATGCGAGAATAAAATGGACCATGAATGGTATTTCAAAAGTGGTTCTCTTCAGCTTTCCCCATACACACAGCTTTCCCAAACACCACAGGCTGGGGTACGCTCAAACCTGGTATGTGCCCGAATTAGACCTTATATATACGCAGCAGCTGGCTGTATTGAGGCCTGTCACACCCCTAATCAGACCTTATATAGACTCAGCAGCTGGCTCAAATTGAGCCCTGTCACAAATTAAATTGTTAAATGAGGTCCAGGTGTTGAGTAAGCCCATGTGATCGTTAGTGGATTTGGTTGTCTTGGTGCCTCTCTGGTACTGCCAAAGTTGTTGTGTCAAAGTTTCTATGGAGTAGTGGACTAAAGCATGTGGTCCTTCCTTAGAGGTCACAGGTTCAAGACTTTGTTTCTTCTTTTTTGTGTTACTGCATCTGTAAAGTAAATGTCAAGTCTCCTACGAGAAAAGTGGGTGAGCGTGATGGATCCTGTGGCGCTGGAGACTGGTCCACCCTTCACACTGATGTAGGTGAGGAAGGTGGTCTCAAATCTGAGCAGCAGGCCTGATCAACTACCTCTGTAAGAGGAATGAGAATGGGGGCTCATCCCCCCCGAAGGTTTCGGAAGGTAAAATGGGGGGGTTATGTAGCTGCAAGCCAGACCTGGCTGAAATTTTACATCATGTGATGGATGCACCCACATTTTGATTTGATTACTAGCTGTAATGGGTTCCATATCAAACCATTTTTGTTTTGTCTAATTTTTGTGGTTTGTCTGTTTTTGGTTTGGATTTTTTGCTAATTTCCCAAATATATTGCTTCAATGTTCTGCTGCCGTGTTTAACCCCATGGGTACTGTGTATGTTGGAAGGCATTTAACATGCTCTCTATTTCAGCGCTGCTCAATGTTGCCTGGTGTTCTGCAGCGCTGGCTTCATTCCACTTGTATGTGGCTTCCAGGTTGAAAAGCTTGGCTGCAATACGTTGAGCTTTCAGGGCTCACTCTGGTTTTTTCAGGTATAAAGTTATCTGGTTGTGGTCTGACAGGGGAGTTTGTGGCATGACAGTGAATGCACTAAAACAATCTAAGTCAATATCTGTGATGGCATAATCTAACGCACTGCTACCCAGCACTGAGCTGTATGTGTATCTACCCAGAGAGTCCCCCTGGTCCTGCCATTAACAATGTACAGACCCAGGCCTTTGCAGGGCTGCAGTATCTGCTTGCCATTTTTATTCACCACACTGTCATAGCTCTGTCTTTGTGTGGTGACCTGAGTGTGGTACAAAGAGGTCTTTCCACAGAGACTGAGAATTCCTGTCTGTGCTAACATAATCAATCCCTCTGCCAGCTCTGGCATTGAGATCACCTATGGTTAGAATTGAGCCCAGTGTTTGGAAATGGAGGATTTCAGATTGAAGATTTTTAAAACTATCTTCTATGTAGTATGGGGAGTCGGATGGGGGCATGTAAATCGCACATAAATAAATGTCTACATTTGTGTTCAATAATTCTTTTTTTTTTGTCTGAATCCAGTTGTGAGTCTTACGTCTTTTTTCTGGAGAGATACATGTAATGAGATCCTCTTTGTACCAAATGATAATCCCCCCTGAAGCTCTGCCTCATTTGACGTGGGGGTGTTTTACAGAGGGCACTATCAGCTCCCTATAGCCATTTGGAGAGGGAATTAGTTCATCTGTACGACACAATGTCTCCTGAAGAATTATAATATCAGAACTATTTACAGAACGTACAAAGTCTGGGTCTGTGCTCTTCCTACATAAAGTTGAAGAGCACAAACCCTGGATATTCCAACTACTGACTTTGAAAGATGAGACTTTTAAGACAATTTAGGTATCACAAATAGGTATTTGATTTGTGGTATATTATACTGCTGGATTGGAGTTATTTACTGGCAATACTGGATGAAATAAATGTTTTTGGAGAAAAAAAAGAAAGAAAAAACAACAACATTCAAATTCAGAAAACCTGCATATATTGCACTTCACTTTAGGTCATTAGTTTTGTACAGATATAGCTGAGCATTTCTCAAATCTGACTCAGTTCGCCAGGTCCTGTGATCCCTGGTCTGGAGGCTACAGCAGCATAGCTGTCTGGTTGTGCTGGGTGTTGCTGCAGGTTTAGCATGTTTCCACTGTTTTGTTGTATGGGTGGATGGGGACATGGTGCTGTGGGTACTGCAGTGGGCCGGGGGCTCCAAGGCAGGTGGGGGCTGGGTCCTGCGTGTGGTGCAGAGGGCCGAATCTTTGTTACTTTTCTCCCCGGAAAAAGGCGTTTCTCATTAAGGAATTTTCCATTTGAGTCACACAGGATTGTGATGTCAGAGGCAGTTTGTTGCACTGTGGGGGTGCTTGAGTTGGGAGTGCTGGGGGTTTCACTGCTGTGGCTGTCAGCGTGTGTGTCAGTGAGAGGTGTTATTGCATTGTGAGTGTCAGGTGTGTTAGGCATGCCTGCGTTGTGTGTGTCAGCATCAGGTGTGCCTGCATTAAGGGGGTTTGTGTAATGTGGGGTGCTGTGTGTGTCTGTGAATGCGGGAGTTGGGTTTGTGTAGTAGTGTGGGTGCTTGCGTTTGGGTTGGGGGAGACTGTGACTGAATGAGCGTTGGGGGAGGTCAAATGTGTGTCTGTGCATTCAGTGTTTAGCAGAGAGTGCATCAGTGCCTCCATCTTTCTCTCCATATTTTGGTTTTGTTGCTCAGTGTTGGCAAGCCTCTCTTTCACTTTGTACAGCTCTGTCTGCATGTCCAGGTTTTCCTGCTTCAATTTTTTCATAGCAGCTTGTAGCTGCTGTATCTCAGTGTTGTCCTGCTCAGTGAGGTTGCTTAGAGTCTCTTCCCTGAACTCAGTGAATTCCCGCTCCAGGCATGGCCAGGCTGTCCCTCAGGGTCCTAATGCTGTTTAAGACTTTGGGAGAGCTGGGGGTACTGGGTACAGGAGGAGGTGCTTCACTGGCAGGTGTAGTGCTGACAGGGAGGTAACTCTCCTGGGTCTTTGGCTCTGGCTCTTTTTTAAATTTCTCTGCCTGTTCTTTTAGGGCCTGAAAGCTCAGTTCAAACCGATCCAGGCTGCTCTCAGATCCTTGAACCAAAACTGACCCATTGTAATGTAAGTTGATAGTCAGCACTGGAATGTTAGTTTCTAAGTCTTCATACACAGAAATCTGCCTGCCCTTGCTAATTCCATTCCTCTTTATATTTGGATACACATGGCAGAGCGCTGTATGCCAGGCCGTAGGGTACTGTCCACAGAACAGTATATTACACCTGATTTTGTTTTCCTCTGATCCAGAGAAATCTGACAGCAGGGTCTCTGGGAAGCTCCTCAGCACTTGGTCCTTATGTAGCTTCCTGGCTTTAGCAGAGTTGAGGTGCTCAGGGTAGTGGATTTTAAATCCCTGCGCTGGCTGTGCTGTGGTTGGCTCTGATTGGCTGCTGGGGTCTGAGATTGATACATTTGTATCATTCTCTGTGGCTGTTGCTACCACTGTTGGCAGAGTTCCAACTGTCATAACTGTCACTTTTCATGGCTAGTTATGAGCTAGTTGCTTGTTGTTGGCTAATGCACAGATTTTGTGGTGATGCAATCTCAAATTATCCCAGTAAAAATAATTTAAAGTCTGAAATCTACAGTTATGTTGTCTTGATTCCTACCTTCTCTGCCTTAGTTTCAACAGTTTCCAGTACTGTTTTCCACTTTTGTTGGCCTCAAATTCTCCTCCTGTCTGAAGTTACCTCTGTGCTCTGCTGTCAGTTGTTGTTAATCCTGATAATGTTCTTTTCTCGTTAAATCTTGTTTTTTTAAATAAAATAAAAAAGCCCATTTTCTTCTCTGATTCACCATGAGCATTTCTATTCATGTTCTGTACAGAAATCAAACAAATATTCGTGGAAATCTTTAAAAATGAAAATACATTTTGGTGCTCATCATTCTGTGTGTGATGTCTCCACTCCACTTATTGTGCTCAATGTCCATCTCCATCTCACTCTCCCTCTCCTCCCTCGCTCTCTCTCTCTCCCTCTCGCTTGCCCTCTCTCCCTCTTGCTCTCTCTCTCTCGCTCACTCTCTCTCCCTCTCCCTTGCTCTCCCTCGCTCTCCCTCCTTCAATTTTCAATTTAATAATGCTTTATTGGCATGACTGCATACCGGCAATATTGCCAAAGCTAAACCAATGAAACATTTAAGTCACACATTGAAAACATACATAATACAGTTAATAAATAAAAATAAATACCATATTTAAAAAAATTCATGACAAATACAGAAATACGAAAGACACTGCAGCTAATGTAAAAGACGAAATGGTGCTTCACTGGTTGTCCCTCAGTTTATGACAGGAGGCCACATATTTGGCAGCCAACGCCACACATTCAGTTTTTTCTCCCAGAATTTAGGGGAGTTTTTCTATATTGTTATAGTTTTTTAATTCAGGGAAAGTTGTTCCAATTTTTGAATAAAATGAATGTCTGACGTCTTGATATTTGGGGCATTCTGTAAGGAAGTGCAGCTCTGTCTCCACCGCCCCCTGATTGCAGTGGGAGCACAGCCACACACACAGTAGCCAGCAGAGGGAGACTCAAGACCCGTAGTATAATACCAGCTAGCAAAGGGAGACGGAAAACCTACAGTACACAAGGGCACCAACAGAGGGAGAAGCAAGACCTGTAGTATAGATAGCAGCCAGCAGAGGAAGTCATAATACCGCCAAACATTAACATTAACCAGCAGAGGGCTTACATAGACGTTGCTCTTTTTGGGAACTTGGGAGCGATTGATCATGTGTCATTAAAAGAACAGCTAACATAATGCCCTCTTAACTAATTGAAAACGGTTTCAGCAAAACATTTTAATCTATAGTAATTTATAATTATAATTATTTTACCTGCTCTTTCAACAGGGCTTATTTTAATGACTCTGTTATATTCATTTTTAAATACAGCAAAAGCACAGTAACACGAAGAGGTTCATATCTGCACATTTAAAACAAGCGTTTATGACTATTAGCGATTGCCAAGTGAGCCGTCAGGCTCTTGACTGTTCTGTTGTAGGAACAATTTATGGCCAGCAGAGGGAGACACATCCCCAATTTGTACACAATTATTCTGTCCCATAATTCCGCCTGGTCTCAAACTGCAAACTTGCCAATGAGCCAGTTTAGTCTAATGAGTCCAATTAGCAGGATGCTCACAATAATAATTAGAGATAACTGTAACTTTAAATGTTTCTGCATACAGTATTCAAATATATGTCTTTCTGAAGAAGCTGTCTCTTAGTACCCATGAATAGCAAACGTAGTTGGGTGGAATGGTTTTTTATGGCATCTTAAACTTAGTGAGGTGGTTTTTGTGGTATAAGAGTACTGTTATTGCAAGCTACTGTTCATGGCTCCAGCGATTGTAGTAACAAATTATACCTATGCCAGACACTTGGCTGTCATATTGCAATCGTGTTTTATGTGCAGTAGAGAGAAACAAAACACAAATTTGAATGTTTTAGTGTAAACACCCTTCCAGTGATGTCATGTAAGAGGCCATTATTTAATTACCATTAATGACAAACAGTGTAGCTGAATGTGCTGTTCTTGTCATGATTCATTCTTTTGTTCATTAAAAACAACCTCACAGTACTGTCAAGGAGATACGGCAGAGAAGTAAGGACGTGTCTTTTTTATGTATTTATTTATTTATTAAAGGAAAACATTTAATTGATGGGGAAGCATCAGGAATGTAACACAATTGCCTTACGTCAATCAAGTTGTGAGTTCAGTTCTTGAGGACTGATCGCAGTCTACATTTTCATCTCTGAAGCAAGAAAATGACTGATTTCTACACAGCTTTTCCCAGGTGGTGTAAAGAAAAAAAGTTGCTCTCTCTCTCTCTCCCTCGCTTGCCCTCTCTTTCTCTCGCTCGTCCTCTCTCTCTTACTCTCTCTCTACCTCGCTTGCCCTCTCTCCCTCTTGCTCGCCCTCTCTCTCCCTCTTGCTCGCCCTCTCTCTCCCTCTTGCTCGCCCTCTCTCCCTCTCTCTCCCTCGCTTGCCCTCTCTCTCTCTCCCGCTCTCCCTCTCACTTGCCCTCTCTCTCTCTTGATCTCTCAATTTAAATTTGCTTTATTGGCAGGACAACAAAAGTCACATTCCCAAAGCAACATACAAAACCACATATTAACAACAATGCAAAGTGTAATTTGCAATGCTTAAGATAACTAAACATAACAAAGACAAGGAAAAATAAATAAATAAATACACATATACACACATACATTATAAGTATTCATATACCTACACATACATACACACACATACATTACATGAATTCATACACCTACACATACGTACACACACATATACCTATATCTACACATACACATACAATATATGCATATTCTCTCTCTCCCTTGCTCTCCTTCTCTCTCTCTCTCTCTCTCTCTCTCAAATTCAAATTCAAATGTGCTTTATCGGCATAACAAGGTACTCTTGTGTAGCTAAAGCATAAATAAAAAATACAAAGAACACTGAACAAAAACAGACAAAAACAACATTCCCATCCCTAACATAAACACATTTACCCATATTAAACAGATGTATTGATGGATTGATAGGAAGAAAGAAAAAATAAATAAATAAAAAATCTCTCTCTCTCCATCCCTCCCTCTCGGGAGAGTGCTGGATGAGTTGCCCTGAAGTCAAAGACTGGGAACCCAGAAGTGAAGAAAAATTGTTAGTTTTTATTTGCCTCAGATGATGTTTTTTTATCACCAGGGGAGGTGTTCTGGAATGGGGGGTGACACACGGGATGTTGCACGATCACTCTTAAAATCACATAGATATATCTGACCCGATTAAAACGTAGCGACACAACTTTATTTAAAATCCAATATCTGATCTTGCTCTGCTAACTCTTGAAATAAGAGTTTCTCATTCGTTTCTTCACCTGGTCAGGCATACACCGTGGACAGTGTATCAGTATCCTTTCACAGTATAAACCAGCAGAACGTGCCGACTACCGTATCGGTACTGAACACCAAAGTCACACGAATCAAGCCTTCAGTTTCGGGCAACACTTGAGGATTGATCCCAGTCTACATTTTTATCTTTGAAGCAAGAAAATGACTGATTTCTACACAGCTTTTCCCGGGTGGTGTAAAGAAAAAAAAGTTGGACTCTCTCTCTCCCTCTTGCTCGCTCGCCCTCTCTCTCTTGCTCTCGCTCTCCCTCGCTCTCTCAAATTCAAATTCAAATGTGCTTTATCGGCATGACAAGGTTCTCTTGTGTAGCTAAAGCATAAATAAAAAATACAAAGAACACTGAACAAAGACAAAAACAACATTCCCATCCCTAACATGAACACATTTACCCATATTAAACAGATGTATTGATAGACTGATAGGAAGAAAGAAAAAAAGAAAAAAAAATCTCTCTTTTCATTTGCCACAGATGGTGGGTTTTTTTTTTTTTTTTTTAGGTTGTAGACATCATCCGTCTGTCTGTGGTGGTGAAGTGGTGGAGCGTGATGTTTCAAACCAGAGAGTTGTGTGGGCGATCCTCTTAATCCACTTGATGATATGCGAGGACAGTCAAAGTCCAAGGAAAAAAAAAAAGAACAGATGGAGGTTCAGTGGAGGAAGATGAGAAAGAACCAAGGGGCGGAGCTCTGGAATGGGGGGGGGGTGACACACGGGATGTTGCACGATCACTCTTAAAATCACAAAAACTAAAAACTCTAAACTTTAAAATTAAAACGTTGCTAAACAACTTCATTTAAAATACAATATCGGATCTTGCTCTGCTAACTCTTGAAATAAGAGTTTCTCATTCGTTTCTTCACCTGGTCAGGCATACACCGTGGATAGTGTATCAGTATCCTTTCACAGTATAAACCAGCAGAACGTGCCGACTACCGTATCGGTACTGAACACCAAAGTCACACGAATCAAGCTTTCAGCTTCGGGCAACACACGCAAAGATGAACAGTCATAACGAGTTTCCCATGATCCTTTGCACGTCTGCGGAAACGGATAAGCAATACTTTATGAACCATTTTCCATGTTTGCCTTTTATTTTAGTGTTCGTTGTAAGGCGTAGTTAATTTCCTCGTGTATTTGTGCAGTTTCGCTGTCTTAGCTGAACATATGTTCATTTGCCGCAACAACCGTGGATGAGACAACTTGTGAGGATCCAACAGAAGGATGTACACAACGTTTAACCAGTTATTTGATTGTAGCGATTTTAGCTACTTATGCAGTTCAAACCCCCCCCCCGGACTGAATCCACCGAAAGCTCGGGCACTTGATCTTTCCTTTCCACTTTTTGTGTTTTTGAAAGTAATTGTGTAAGACATGGTGTAGTTTGGTGAGTTTTTCCCTTTTTCCTTTGATGTCCTGTGCTTGATTGTTTTATTTCCATTTGTACCTCCAAAAATTAAGAGTTTGCCTAGTTTGGTAAACCTTTGTGAAAATGTATTTTAACGAAATAGTAAAATCCAAAACCTAATAAAAGCCCCTTTACACGCGAAACAAGTAGCGATGGCCACGAGGTATAGCCGGATGGCATAAGTACAAATGAAAGGAACTTGTCCGAAACTTGTTTGTTTGGAATAACTTGAAATTACACAAACAGTGATAGGATGTTTATCAGCAGTGCATTGGGTAAGACATATCAAACGCACAGAAGAAGTTGAGACAACTTCAGACATAAAGAAGCTGAGCAGTATTGACCAGCTCTCCCAATTCAAAGGTTGGAAGTTCAAAGCCAGCTTACCTGTTTCTTTTAGCATAGTTATCATCATTGTTGCACTGCACAGAAAAACTTGAGACATCTTCAGATACAAAGAAGCCTTAGATAAGAGGTATTGACCAGCTCTTCCAATTCAAAGGTTGGAAGTTCAAAACCAGCGTACTTGCTTCTTTTAGCATAGTTATCATCATTATTGCACTACACAGAAGAAGTTGAGACACCATCAAACACTACGAAGCCTTGGACGAGAGGTATTGACCAGCTTTCCCAATTCGAAGGATAGAAGTTCAAGACCAGCTTACCTGTTTCTTTTACAATAGTTATCATCATTGTTGCACTGCATATAAGAAGTTGAGACACCTTCAGACACTAAGAAGTCTTGGATGAGAGGTATTGACCAGCTCTTCCAATTCAAAGGTTGGGTTCAAGGCCAGCTTTACCTGCTTCTTTTAGCATAGTTATCATCATTGTTGCACTCCATAGAACAAGTTGAGACAACTTCAGACACTAAGAAGCCTTGGATGAGAGGTATTGACCAGCTCTCCCAATTCAAAGGTTGTAAGTTCAAGACCAGCTTACCTGCTTCTTTTAGCATAGTTATCATCATTGTTGCACTGCATAGAACAAGTTGAGACAACATCAAACACTAAGAAGCCTTGGATGAGAGGTATTGACCAGCTCTTCCAATTCAAAGGTTGGGTTCAAGACCAGCTTATCTGCTTCTTTTAGCATAGTTATCATCATTGTTGCACTCCATAGAACAAGTTGAGACAACTCAAACACCAACAAGCCTTGGATGAGAGGTATTGACCAGCTCTCCCAATTCAAAGGTTGTAAGTTCAAGACCAGCTTACCTGCTTCTTTTAGCATAGTTATCATCATTGTTGCACTCCATAGAACAAGTTGAGACAACTTCAAACACCAACAAGCCTTGGATGAGAGGTATTGACCAGCTCTCCCAATTCAAAGGTTGGAAGTTCAAGACCAGCTTACCTGCTTCTTTTAGCATAGTTATCATCATTGTTGCACTCCATAGAACAAGTTGAGACAACTTCAAACACCAACAAGCCTTGGATGAGAGGTATTGACCAGCTCTTCCAATTCAAAGGTTATGGGTTCAAGGCCAGCTTACCTGCTTCTTTTAGCATAGTTATCATCATTGTTGCACTGCATAGAACAAGTTGAGACACCTTCAAACACCAACAAGCCTTGGATGAGAGGTATTGACCAGCTCTTCCAATTCAAAGGTTATGGGTTCAAGGCCAGCTTACCTGCATCTTTTAGCATAGTTATCATCATTGTTGCACTGCATAGAACAAGTTGAGACACCTTCAGACACTAAGAAGCCTTGGATGAGAGGTATTGACCAGCTCTTCCAATTCAAAGGTTATGGGTTCAAGGCCAGCTTACCTGCTTCCTTTAGCATAGTGATCCTCTATGTTTTGTGTGGCTATTGTCAGACATATGATTGAAAAAGGGATAAAGAGAACTCTGAAGTGCGAAGGATTCCATGGCACATTGGGATAGACCGCCCTTCACGGAGCTGGAGGTTGTCGGTTCAAATCCGTGCTGGACCCGAGCAACGAATGGGGGAGGTGTGGATATCTCCCCCAAGCGCAAGCGAGGGTGTGAGTGCGAGTGTGAGTGCGTGTGTGAGTGAAGGAGGGGGGAAACGGTGTGGGCCCCCGAGGTTTCCGGAAGTGGAAACAGGGGGTTATGCTTATGCACCTGGTGAGTGTGTATATGTATTTATTTTCTTTCTCTGTCCGTGTCCCTTTAGAGATGATGCAAGGCCGTCCCTTCCCCACCCCCAATTGGGGGCGCCATGACATTTTCAAGAACAGTAACCTGGGTCACATGACTGCTCACATGACCCCAAGTTAGAGCTCTGGAAAATGTCATGCCACCCCCAATGTCTTACAAAGACAGTGGGATACGTACCTGCCGTCCGTCGGTCTGCGCTGGCACGGCCTCCCTCCACCTGCAAGGCGGTCTCTCCCCTCCGTGTCTTCAGACAGCGCACCTGACAAAAAGCACACACACAAAGAAGCAACGTTTCAACCCTACACCTCAAAATGGCAGAAAACCAGCATCTCTTATACCTCAGAGGTCCTGACGTTTGCTCTGTCTGGAGCTGGTGAGGCAGAAACATTGTGGACCTCAGCATGTGAAAAGAGCCATCCCCTGCAGCAGAAGCAGAGTAAAAGAGCACACGGGTGTTCTCCTGAATGTTTTCTCCTGATGTGTAATTGAGAGCCAACCAACAGCACCTTCATTCTTTCAGGGGACCCAATGGAAGGTGGAGATTTACCCAGCTGGCACAGGGATGGATGGGGTCTGTGACAATGGTCACCAGTGAAAGTGGAGCCAGTCGCACTGCTGTGTGACCTGTGAAAAGAAGAAAGAGGCAAAGACAAGAGTCAGCTAAACACACTCACCTAAAGGCCCCTACACAGACCTGAGTGTACCTCTGTGCAGGTAAACACACTCACCTACAGGCCCCTACACAGCCCTGAGAGTACCTCTGTGCAGGTAAAAACACTCACCTACAGGCCCCTACACAGGCCTGAGTGTACCTCTGTGCAGGTAAAACACACCTACAGGCCCCTACACCTGGCCTGAGTGTACCTCCTGTGCCTCTGTGCAGATAAACACACTCACCTACAGGCCCCTACACAGGCCTGAGTGTACCTCTGTGCAGATAAACACACTCACCTAAAGGCCCCTACACAGGCCTGAGTGTACCTCTGTGCAGGTAAACACACTCACCTACAGGCCCCTACACAGGCCTGAGTGTGTACTCTGTGCAGGTAAAACACTCACCTACAGGCCCCTACACAGGCCTGAGTGTACCTCTGTGCAGGTAAAAACACTCACCTACAGGCCCCTACACAGGCCTGGAGTGTACCTCTGTGCAGGTAAACACACTCACCTACAGGCCCCTACACAGGCCTGAGTGTACCTCTGTGCAGATAAACACACTCACCTACAGGCCCCTACACAGGCCTGAGTGTACCTCTGTGCAGGTAAACACACTCACCTACAGGCCCCTACACAGGCCTGAGTGTACCTCTGTGCAGGTAAAAACACTCACCTACAGGCCCCTACACAGGCCTGAGTGTACCTCTGTGCAGATAAACACACTCACCTACAGGCCCCTACAGGCCTACACAGGCCTGAGTGTACCTCTGTGCAGATAAACACACTCACCTACAGGCCCCTACACAGGCCTGAGTGTACCTCTGTGCAAGTAAACACACTCACCTACAGGCCCCTACAAAGGCCTGAGTGTACCTCTATGCAGGTAAACACACTCACCACCCCCTACAGGCCCCCTACACAGGCCTGAGTGTACCTCTGTGCAGGTAAACACACTCACCTACAGGCCCCTACACAGGCCTGAGTGTACCTCTGTGCAGATAAACACACTCACCTACAGGCCCCTACACAGGCCTGAGTGTACCTCTGTGCAGGTAAACACACTCACCTACAGGCCCCTACACAGGCCTGAGTGTACCTCTGTGCAGATAAACACACTCACCTACAGGCCCCTACACAGGCCTGAGTGTACCTCTGTGCAGGTAAAAACACTCACCTACAGGCCCCTACACAGGCCTGAGTGTACCTCTGTGCAGGTAAACACACTCACCTACAGGCCCCTACACAGCCTGAGTGTACCTCTGTGCAGGTAAACACACTCACCTACAGGCCCCTACACAGGCCTGAGTGTACCTCTGTGCAGATAAACACACTCACCTACAGGCCCCTACACAGGCCTGAGTGTACCTCTGTGCAGGTAAACACACTCACCTACAGGCCCCTACACAGGCCTGAGTGTACCTCTGTGCAGGTAAACACACTCACCTACAGGCCCCTACACAGGCCTGAGTGTACCTCTGTGCAGGTAAACACACTCACCTACAGGCCCACACAGGCCTGAGTGTACCTCTGTGCAGGTAAACACACTCACCTACAGGCCCCTACACAGGCCTGAGTGTACCTCTGTGCAGATAAACACACTCACCTACAGGCCCCTACACAGGCCTGAGTGTACCTCTGTGCAGGTAAACACACTCACCTACAGGCCCCTACACAGGCCTGAGTGTACCTCTGTGCAGGTAAACACACTCACCTACAGGCCCCTACACAGGCCTGAGTGTACCTCTGTGCAGGTAAACACACTCACCCCTACAGGCCCCTACACAGGCCTGAGTGTACCTCTGTGCAGATAAACACACTCACCTACAGGCCCCTACACAGGCCTGAGTGTACCTCTGTGCAGATAAACACACTCACCTACAGGCCCCTACACAGGCCTGAGTGTACCTCTGTGCAGATAAACACACTCACCTACAGGCCCCTACACAGGCCTGAGTGTACCTCTGTGCAGATAAACACACTCACCTACAGGCCCCTACACAGCCCTGAGTGTACCTCTGTGCAGGTAAAAACACTCACCTACAGGCCCTACACAGGCCTGAGTGTGTACCTCTGTGCAGGTAAACACACTCACCTACAGGCCCCTACACAGGCCTGAGTGTACCTCTGTGCAGGTAAACACACTCACCTACAGGCCCCTACACAGGCCTGAGTGTACCTCTGTGCAGGTAAACACACTCACCTACAGGCCCTACACAGGCCTGAGTGTACCTCTGTGCAGGTAAAACACACTCACCTACAGGCCCCTACACAGGCCTGAGTGTACCTCTGTGCAGATAAACACACTCACCTACAGGCCCCTACACAGGCCTGAGTGTAACTCTGTGCAGATAAACACACTCACCTACAGGCCCCTACACAGGCCTGAGTGTACCTCTGTGCAGGTAAACACACTCACCTACAGGCCCCTACACAGGCCTGAGTGTACCTCTGTGCAGGTAAACACACTCACCTACAGGCCCCTACACAGCCCTGAGTGTACCTCTGTGCAGGTAAAAACACTCACCTATATGCCCCTACACAGGCCTGAGTGTACCTCTGTGCAGATAAACACACTCACCTGCATGCCCCTACACAGGCCTGAGTGTACCTCTGTGCAGATAAACACACTCACCTACAGGCCCCTACACAGGCCTGAGTGTACCTCTGTGCAGGTAAAACACTCACCTACAGGCCCCTACACAGGCCTGCGAGTACCTCTGTGCAGGTAAAAACACTCACCTACAGGCCCCTACCCCTAAATATTTTTGTGTCAACTTATTTTTACACTTTTTGGAGGTAAGACGATAGTCTTATGTCTTTTCTGAATTTTCTGTATAACACATATATCCCAATTATTTACTTCAACACCATTTCTGACAACTATTTCTGGTGCGGGTGAAGAATGTAGCTGATTATCTTTCATTTATAGCCAAAAACTCAAATATTTTTGTGTCAATCCATTTTTCCAGTTTTTGGAGGTAAGACTATGGTCTTATGTCTTTTGTAGATACAAGATTAATGGAACAACAAAATGAAGACATTGTAAAAGATAAGGATATATAACTAAATTACTGAATGTTTCAATCTCATTCAGTTCTTTCATTACTCATTGGGTTCAATGGTTGAAACGACACATATTCCAACTGAGCAAAAAATGTTCCAAAAAACACAAAGAAAACAACGTCAGATTCCAAAAACGGAGGATCTGTGATGCAAAATAATCCCAAAAATTCAAGTAGTTTTCCCTCAATACAGCAGCAATAAACTCCACATCAAAGGAACAGTGTTAGTTGTTTGTTCTCACCAAACAGCCCTCACAGCTGAAACTCTCGTTGTCCAGCATGTCCATTCATTCAGAAGTGCATCCATTCATCAAGGAGTACATCAGTAATCCGTCGAGAAATAATCTTTTACACTTTTAACTTTGCAAAAGAAGAGAAATACACCAAACACGACCAAATATGTGCCCATTGTTTACCTCTGGTGGCAGCCATTTTGGATCCTCAGAGTAACTTCTCTTAAAGGGACAGGCATGAAAAGAGTGGCAGGTCTTGAGTCTCCCTTTCACTTTATGTGAATAATCCAAATTCATCCCACTTTTGGGGTTTTTAGCTTTTAACTCTTCTGTTTTTATTGTTTTCATTTTTTATTTTATCTAATGAACATTGGTTGTTTTGTCCCGTTTTAGTTTCTTTTAGGATTTTTTCCCTGGATTAGTTGTTGGTTAATTGGTCCTTTGTAAACTTCTGCAATGTTTAAATAAAGGGGGCATAAAAATAATAATAATAATAAAAAAAATACCCTTGCTCTCTTCCTCTCTGTCTCTCTCTCCAAAGATTGGGAATCCAGAAGTGAAGTCAAATAGTTGACTTCAAGAACCAGGGGGAGGAGCTCTGGAATCGGGGGTGACACACGGGATGGTGCAGATCACTCTTAAAATCGTTAAAAACTTAAAAACTCTAAACTTTAAATTTTTAAAAACGTTGGTACACAATTTCATTTAAAATCCAATATCGGATCTTGCTCTGCTCACTCTTGAAATAAGAGTTTCTCATTCGTTTCTTCACCTGGTCAGGCATACACCGTGGACAGTGTATCAGTATCCTTTCACAGTATAAACCAGCAGAACGTGCCGACTACCGTATCGGTACTGAACACCAAAGTCACACGAATCAAGCCTTCAGCTTCGGGCAACACACGCAAAGATGAACAGTCATAACGAGTTTCCCATGATCCTTTGCACGTCTGCGGAAACGGATAAGCAATAATTTAGTAACCATTTTCCATGTTTGCCTTTTATTTCAGTGTTCGTTGTAAGGCGTAGTTAATTTGCTCGTGTATTTGTGCAGTTTCGCTGACTTAGC